>JABAKD010000029.1:7873047-7995547 GCA_012845835.1 Undaria pinnatifida
TACTGCTGTAGTAGTAGAAGCATCCGAGGGAAACCACCATCATAGAAGACCGCCGCGGCAAGCACTACTGGGTATACTGATGATGTATTTTGGGGTAAACATGGTATGATATACCAGGTATGATACATGAAGCAGTAGTCTATAGTAGCAGTAGTTGCAGCATCATACTTCATAGAAAGAACGGTCTACAACGATGTGAAGACAGCAGCACACACACCATGGTCCAGTAGTACTTCACAAAAAAAATGGTTACTATGCACGTCGTAACAAAACAAAACGGCGAGCGAAGCCCGAATTAATTGCGAACCGCAAAGGCGAGAGTTACTTAAATCTTACGTTAAAAAAAGAGTAACGAGGCCTCTTCGTATCAGGGTATCCCGTGTCCGTGTTTCATATTATAATATTATGGTAAAAAAAAATATTACCTGGTATATAGCATTATTATGCGAACTCTTACGGGATTGTCCAAGAATGTTCCGAACATTATCCAAGCATATTCCAGGAGGATTATTCGCTTCTTCTCTTCCCCTCGATCGGAGTTCGCATAAAATAGGACGTCCCCACCTCCACTAGGCGCATCCATCCGTGTTAATCGAAACACATTCCCATATCTCTCTGTTCCGGAGCGCTTCGTGCCCCCCCACTTCTTCCCTGTCTCCCTTTCATCTCATGCCACGGCTGTCACATCGCGCGGCTTGTCGGAGTAAATGGACGCATTACGTGTCGTCGCGCGCATCTCGCAACACTTGGTAGGTATCGATCGGTAGCGCATTCATTTGCAACCCGCAGCTCAGCAGCAGCGCAGCAGCGGCAACAGCGGCAGCAGCAGCCGCCGAAACAACAACGAACTGTCTGTCGTGGCAGCAGTAACACCACCGCCACACAACCAACAACAGCAGCGGCAGCAACAACAGCAGGTTCAGCAGCAGTAACAACACAGCTACAGTAGCTGCATGTTGTCTAGAAGAACAAAATAAAGAAAACAATGCACACATTTTGTACACAAACAACAATGAAGCAAACCCCACGACACCTTCAATCCCGTCCCACCACACGGGGTGTTATCACAACAAAAAAAGTGCGAGATACAAAAAGCCTCCAAGCCAAGCTCATGTGTGAAACCTTATTTGGCTCCGCCCGCCTTGCGACACTTGAGGCTTTTTGATGCGCGACCGTTTTGGGCGCCCGAAACTCTTCCCGGAAGTTTTTTAGAACATTCCTCGGAAAAGTATGCTGAAAATGCAACTGATTATCCTTCATAGTTCGCGATGGTACACCAATCGTGTGATATGTATGTCTTCTGCAGGGGAGGAGGTTATCGATTAAAATCCCCACATGCTATAGCCTCCGACGACCTACAGGCCCGGCCGAGTACAATCTGTGCTCGACGTCAACACAATCAGAGCTAGCCACCGCCCCACTCCCTCCCCTTCCCCCTCACCGCCTCCCTCCCTATCGTCCCCCCGTCATGTCCCGACGATGTACACTGCTGGCATGGCACGGGCAACGCGCGCAACAAAAACAACAACCCCATGAAACCATACAATTAAGAATAAGAACAAGAATAAGAACACGAACAAGAAGGAAAAAAAAAAAAAAAAGTAAAGTCGCGCATAAAGCGATTTTTTGTTCTTGTTCGCAAAGCAAACAAAACTCAATGGAATGAACGGAAAACAGAGTATTCAACTACCGTACTCGTAGCTGCTGCTATCGCGGTTGCTGCTGCTACTGTGGCTGCTGCTGCCGCCGCCGCTATTGCGGTCGCGCCTGCTGCTGCCATTTGGCTGTTGTGGTGGTGACTTGAAAATAACCCCAAAAGCAACACGTTCGCACGTACTGAATCTCATTCGCATAATCAAAATCGTTTGACCATCACATCACTTACCGAAAAAAAAAAAAAAAAACATCGACCAAACTCAAAACACCCATCGAAAACAAAAGAAACTTGGGTCACACTGCGTGTGCGAGTGATAAGCGAAGGGAGGTACTGAGGTACGGGTGGGGCGAGTGGTGCGGGGGAAGGGAACGGGGGAGGGGAAGGGGGGGGGGGAAGGCGCGGGGGAACGGCACAAAAACACACAAAAAAAACACGCACAAATCCATGACTCAATAAATGAATGTATGAATGAATGAGTGCAAGACTGATCGTACTACCGTTAATAGTACGGGCGTTAAAAAAAAGAAAAATCTGTAGCTGCAGATCACCCTCGCCCTCCGCCCCCCTGTTTCCCCATTCCATCCAAGAAAGGGTAGGTGAAACACGGCTATCCCATGATGATCGTCGACGTCTCACGATGCTCTCGCGACCCACTCACGATTATCTTGCGATGACCTCACGACTCTCTCAAAATTATCTGAATTCTTCGTGTCCCGTCATGATCCTCTCAGGGTTATCTCGCGATTCTCTTGCGATGCTCTCAAGGCCCTCCGATGATCCTCTCGAGACACCTTCACGACTCTCACACGATTCCCTCACGATCCTTCCACGATTCTCACAAGACCCCCCAACAATTATCTTGCGATGCCCTCACGATTCCCTCAAGACCGCCCCACGATTCTCTTGCGATGCCCTCACGATTATTTCGCGATCCCCGCACGAACCCTCTCAAAATCCTGTGAAGATCTTCTCACGATTATCTCGCGATGCCCCCACCGTTCTCACGTCATCCCTTACAATCCCCCCCCGAACCTATCGCGATCCTCTCACGATTCTACTACGATAATTCTCCCACAAAGATTTCATGGCGATGAAGCGACAGTCTCCGCCGCCGACACCTCAACAGCAAGTCCCTCCTCCGAGGTTGCTGCATCACCGTCACCCTCTGGTACCCCGTGACCGCCCTCCTGCACCGCACCCCCCCCCCCTTCACCCTCCCCTTTCCCCGCTCCGTCAGTCGAGGCGTTTTGGTCGATGAGGGCCTGCTCCTTCCCGGGCGGCGGACCCACGCCTTTGAAATCCTTGTCCAGCTGGCGAAAGGACGCGGCGGAATAAAAAAACGGCATTGTAAAATGAGGCGGGGTGGCCCGTGCTAATGGAAAGCCGATAGTTTGACCACAACGTTTCCAAGTTTTTCGGAATTGTTTGCTGAAAGATGTCCAGTACCGTCGCTATGGGGGAAAAAAACGAGTTAGATATACTTTTTTCTGGCTCCCTATCGTCATGGGGCCGACTTGATCAATTTGTCAAATTTTCATCAAGTCTCCATCAACATTGTCCACCAAACACGCTCGACCTGCGATCTCGAGACAGAGACAACCCACGACCATTACCACTCGTTCCGGACAAGGCCACATGAGTGTAGGTGACAGCGCTCAAGAGCTCATCTTGATCCATGCCCTAGGGCGTGAGAGGTTGTTTGTGTTGTCCTGTGGTCTTCCGTCAGATCCGTTCAAAATTCTATTTTTTGCCCGTTGGGGGACGATGCAGAGTTTTCGTCTCAGTTTTCTACACACCAGCCGCCAAATGGGTTTTTAACAGAAGCCTGATCGCCGCCCGCCACACATCACTGGCTGTAGAGAGAGCACTACTGTACACCACGAGAGGGTCGGAGCCCCTAACGAGCTCGCCACGTTCAGAGTTCACGACGCGGTCGTTGGTTTCATCGAACGAAGTGTGTGGAGCACACGAAATAATGCCGCGTCTAATCCAAGATCTGCTTGACAAATGCTCAAGATGTTGGCCAAGATCGCCGCGATAAATCCTTTTTTTCGAAAAATTGAAAAATTTGAAAGTTACAAAACAAAAAAAAATACAAAATTGGCCCCATCCGTCCAGGCAAAGTTTGGCTGGGATCTTCGTAAATTTAACATTTCTTTTAATTATTGGCCTTCCATTAGCGCCGACCTTAAAAGATGAAAAATAAAACGAGACGAAAATCGCGGCGTAGTGCGTAGTAATAAAAGCATGAAAAACTCGGCAAAAAAAAATACGACATACTTCAGCCGACGGAAAAAACATTTAACACACACAAAATATCAAACCACACACGAACAATGAACGCACGACAAGAACACGGTGAAAAAAAAAAAGACGACAAACGAAAAACGTAATACTCGTAATGTAAACAAAACAGAAAGAAAAATAACCAGTAGAAAAACGAAGGGGGAAAAAATAAAACACGCGAACAAGGATCAACTCACAGAAAGAAACTAAATACTTCCAAGTATATACGAAGCTGAAAAAAAACGAACGAAAAACAAGAGGGATAGGATTAGCTAGATAGGATACCCCCTCCCCCCTCTTGCTCTCCTGCCTCCCCAGGTCATATGACATGTTCTCACTCACAAGAATAACGATGCAAGTCATGTTGTCGCCACCAATTCCAGTCGTCCGCCGGGGATCGTCCGAAAGACACGCATCCATCACATCCTCGCAAATTTTCGACAAATTCATGTGCCCAACCCTTCCCCCTACAAAGTCCACACACTGCACAAAAAACAGTGCAAGAGCGTACCCGAGAGACACAAAAAAATGGGCGAGGGAGGGAGAGAGTGGAGGGAGGGGAGGGAGGGGAAGAGGGAAGAGGAGAGCGAGCGGAGGGGCGGGAGGCAGGGGGTGTAGGGAAGGATAAGAGGGAGGGGGGGGAGGGGGCGAGGGAAGGAGGGAGGGAGGGAGGGAGGGAGGGAGGGAGGGGGCAAAGGGTAGGTAGGTAGGTAGGGAGGGAGGGAGGGAGGGAGGGAGGGAGGGAGGGGAAGAAATTTTTAACGCCGTTTTCAGGTGAACAGCACCAAGACGGGTGGCGCAAAATCTGTAAAACGATTTACGGGCCATTGAGTTAAATCGACACACGACGTGTATGAAAATACGTGGAGGTGTGGTGATGTATGGAAATACGTGGAAGTGTGGTGAGCTTAAGCTTTATTTTTGCCCATGCGGCGGAGGATAATATATGTATATATATTTAGTTATAATTTCCTTTACACCGATGCTCCACGCAAGCAATACCGGACAACAATACCTGGTACTCGTAACGCAATTATGTGCGTCGTTCACAACCGAACGGCTTGGATACGTCAGGGCAAGCACATCAAGGATCAAGGGGCATGCCTCCAACTCCCCCCAGCTTCCCCCTTCCATCCCTGTCCCCCCGACCCTTCGAAACAAAATACGCGCGAGAATACAAGCGAACACATTGGAAATCCCGCTGCCCGATGCCCGTTCGCCACCGCTCGCCCCACCTCCCCCTCCCGTAATAAAACATACAATAGTATAGAAGAAAAAACCGAGATGCGTGCCGGGCGAGAGACAGTTAGTACGATGTACATGTTTGGTTGGACCAATCCCACCTCCTGGCTGGTCATGCAGTCCCACACGCCGTCGCACGCCAGGACCAGGAACCAATCTTCGTCCGTAATTTCTACCGACCGCAAGTCCGGCTCCGCGGTAATCATCTGATCGGCCGGGGGCAGGTTAGAGTTGGCCTTGTACTTGAGGTCGCCGATAGACCGAGACAAGTTGAGGTTTCCATTTACGCGCCCAGCCTGTACAGAGGATGATATATAGAAGGCGTTTATCGGGAGGGGTGGGGTGGAGAGAGGGGGAGGGGGCGGGGTGGAGGGGGGAAGGGCGGGGGGGGGGGGCGGGGGGGCGAGGAAAACGGAAGGGGGGGGAAGAAGGAGGACGGGAATGGGGGGGGGGATAAGGGGGAAGGGGAGGGGGGGGGGCGTGGGGATACGGAGACGGAAAAGGGGGGGGGGGGGGGGAGAAGGGTGAGGACATGGGACAAGAGCCTGCGCCAATCAAAACCGGGCACCCAACATTCATGTCCACAGCGACGATGACGAAAACGCCAAAGCAGGAAATCAAAATGGGGGGTGGGGGCGGGGGGCTCTTAACATACCATCCCCCGGTTTCGACCATGACAAATGGTTGAAAAAATATGCTCGACTATAAACCCCTCAGTGCAACCCTAGCACCAGCTGTCTGTCTCAGAAAATCCTCGAAACGAGCATAAAATGAGGCGCTACTGTAGTGCGCACTATCAACCCTTTTGTTAGAGGCTTGGCCAAGCCGTCATCACTAGTGTGGGGGGGCAGGGGTGGCAACATCACAGTAATAACCTCACCGCGTTGACGAAGCCTCCCGCTCGCTCGATCCTTGTTTTCTCGGTGTTCGACATCGGCTTGTGGTCGTTTGACAGGTCCAGAGCGACACCCCCTCTGCACAATACCGCCCTGTACCATCGAAAAGAGGCGCAAGAATACCCAAGCAGGGGTAAACCGCGGTGGCGTGGGTTTCGGTGCAGGGTTGCAATCAGTATTCATCGTCATACATAGCCTGCGGGGCGGGTAAGGTGGAATAGGCGTACGGGGGGCTTTATCGCAGGGTCTTACGAAGGAGGCATTAACCGCAGCGGCATGGGCTGGGTAGGGGAGTGGTGAGACAGGAAGAGGGTGGGAGGGTCTATATAGCGGAGCAGGGGGGAGGGAGGGGGGGGTGGGGGTGGAGGAGGGGGGGGACGTGTACTCGATATCTATGCATGGCCGTAGTCGTACGACCATAGCTATTAGACCCTCGCATCCCTACTATGCCGGGACGGAGCATGTCGGGTTTTCACCGACCAGGCAGACATTGCCTGTACCAAGCGCGAAGCGCCGGCGTGAGGTGTTCGGCGAGTCGCACGAAGGGTGAGCTGCATCCTACTGAGAACCGCTCGTGAGGCGGACTTGCACATGGACGACGGCTTCAACGGGCTAATTTAACTTCCGGTATGGCCACTTCCAGAGACAGCAATGGGAGTACTATGTAGCTGCCTCGTGGGTGCCTTACCATAAATACTACGTGATACGATCATTCGCCTCGGGGGAGGGCGGGGGTGGGGGGGAAGATACAGGGGGGAGGGCTCTGTGGCGGAGCAGGGGGGAGAGTGGGGGGGGGGAGGGGGTACTCAGTGTGTGCATGGCCGTAGTCCTATGACCATAGACCCTCGCATCCCTACTATGCCGGGACGGAGCACGTCCGGTTGTCACCAACCAGGGCAGCGGGTGGGGCGGAGGGGGGGGGTTGAGATAGGAAAATAGTGGGGGAGGGGGGGCGTACTCATTTGCTGCTTGCTTGCCTCCGTCATTTGACCATTGACCACGCATCCCTTTCGAGACGGAGCACCCTTCCTACTCCTGATACAAACACCTCCGGGGGGGGCTGTTGCAGAGCCGAACGATGAATGGTCATCATTAGCGTCATTGGCACCAGTCCCACTGTCATCATCACCAACACCACCACCGCCAGCGCCACCACCTCCATCATCGCTACTACCAAAAAACACACACAACAGCATATCCGCCACCACCACACCACGCCACTATCACCACCGAAGACAGCAGCAGCAGTACATTCACCTCGAGTCTCCCGCGTTGGCCACATGAAGCGTTCTCCCGACCACGAGGCACACCACGCTCGTGCACCCCGCCTGTGCAGCACAGGACAAAAACAGAATAAAAAAAAGACAAACAAAAAGAACGACAAAACGGCAAAACCAAAGTTTTAAGAAACAGAAAAAAAACACTTTCGCAGACAAAACAAAACAAAACGACTAGCGAAAAAACAAAAAAGGCAAAGCGAAAGGACAGCGGACGAGGACAACACGCAGCTTGCAAGTGTATGCGTTTCGACGAAATTCTGGATCTCACCGATGAATTGTCTTTCCAATATCTATAATAAAAAAAGCAGAAGGCTAGCGTTTACGGCGACAAAGCGCATGCCCCAAGCCCCAAGCGCGCGCGGCGAAACCGAAGGGAAAACGCAGCTCGTCCGCGCCCCCCCCCATCCACGCCTTCTTGCTCCTCTCCCCTACACAAAATCAAGAACAAGAAATGGTTGCAACGAGATTGAACCAAGAGAAGCACGCACGCAGCACTGGCTGAGAATATCACCATTGGCGGTGGTAGAGAGGAAAGACAAAAAGTGAGAGTGATTTTGGACCTGACAGTAGGACACGGAGTAAACACACAGACTTCGACAAAGCGTCGTTGTCAAACCGCAAAATATTACCATCCAGTCCGGAAATATAACGACTCGTTTCGTTGTAAACATGAAAACCTCAACGGTCCTTATATTTCCATCCATAGAGGTACCCGATAAAAAGTCCCCAAACAAAACAGTGCGGAAGCGGTTCCGACTTCCACCATTCACACCTGTATTGGGTGGTCCTCGAGAGTACAGGTCGGACCGCCCCGACTGTGGACCATCGACGCCAGGCTGGCCCCAAGCCCTAGGCGGGGCCTAGCCATAGCCGGGGCTGACATCCCCCCATCCCCGTTGGCGCCGACGCCTACTACAACATCTTCTTCTTCGGACGAGCTGTCACCGAACGTGTCCTCGCCCTGCAGGGACGGGGGTCGGAGTGGGTGTGAAGGTAGAAAGTGCACGAAAAATCGGATACCTTGTCATGGACACGTGATACCGATTAGAACTCGGGCTGGACAAGGATTCGGATTTCCGTCCGACTTTATGAAATGCTTCAGGGACGAGCAAAAATCAGATATGTTTCAGATTTCTTAGGATTCGGGAACGGATTCAGGCACGGGCTCGGACGGGGAAAATCAAAACAACTTTCGCGAACGAGACAAATCTGACACGTTTTCAAGGGCATTGAAAATCAGACACTTTCATAAACGAGGCAAAACGGTCTTGTTTAATGGGCCCAAAATATACGACAATTTTTCACGGACGCGTGATACAGATTTTGTTAATAGGATTCGGAGACGGATTCACACACTAATTCGGACACTGATTCGGATTGAGGAGTCGGAAACGGACTCGGACATGGATTGGGACACGGAAAAGAAAACGTTTCGCGGGTGACATCATGCCTGTTTCACGCACTTTGAATGAAAATCCGCCACTATTCACGGACATTGGAAGTCATACACCGTTTCACAGACGAAGCAAATCATACTCTTATAAGGGACAAGGCAAATCGTTCGCCTATTCACGAACACGGGATGCGTATTAGGATTATGATTCGGACACGCATTCGGATATTGATTCGGACATGGATTCGAATCCCGATTTGGACATGGATTTGGACACGGGGAATTGCTCATGCATCAACGGACACGATAAATCAGACATCTAACACATTTCACGGGCATGGGATATGGACTCGGACACGAATTCGGACTGGGATACGGACTCGGATACGGATTCGGACACTGATTCCGACAGCGATTCGGATAACAAAAATCAGACACGCTTTATGGAAACTAAAAACCAGACACGCGTTCACGGGCACGGGATATATGCATTAGGACTCGACATAAATTCGGACAAAATTTGGGCAGGGATTCGAATGTGGACTACTTTTCAACTATTGCTTCACGACGAAAACACACGCCCGTATGTGTGTGCATAGGGGTAAGGATTCGGACGTCATTCAACGGTCGGAAAAAACCCGACAACATTATTGAAACGTGGTTCAACGGTCGGTCAGACAAATAACTTTCGAAAAAAAATGGGCCAGAGGATCTTAAGCACATATCGCCGCCACCCCAACGTTTGTAAACTTTGGTGCTACGGGAAAAGCAATGGAATTTCGGCCCCAACGGACGCCACCAGCACAACAAAAGTACTTGCAATCCTCAGGCGGATGAAGGGGGCGCAACTCACCTCATCCTCCACCTTTGGCAAGACAGCCCTGCTCCCGTTCTCCTCTGGTAATGCCTCCACATCAACCTCAACTTCGTTTGTCGCCGCCTCCCCCACCCCCTCCTCAACTCCCTCCTCCCCCCCGTCCCCGTGCTCGCCATCAACGTCCCCCCCCTCCCCGTCCCCCACCCCCTCTCCCGCTCCCGCCTCCGTCCCCTCCGGCGTTAAGGCGGCGCTACCATCACCGTCGCTGACAGCGGAGGCCTCGCCGTCCACATTTTCCCCGGCCGCCCTGCGGTGGTCTTTCCGAATGTCCAAAATTCGGTGGAACAACTCAAGCGCGTCGGCCATCTTGATCTTCTTTCCTTTCGCCCCTTCCCCCCCCGCACCTCCGCCCTCACCCTCTCCGTCACCACCGCTCAGGTACAGCATGTCGTCATTACTGTCGCCACTGTTGTCATTATGGTCGTCATCGTCATCGCTGTCACCCACACCCACAGCTCCAGCCCCCTCCCTGCCAGTGCCGGCCTCCGCCCTGCCAGACCCCGACCCCGAGTCGACGTGATTATCTTCGTCGCTGTCGTAATCTTCGCTTCCGATCAGCGCAGACATCTCTGTGCAGGCATACATGGGTTTCCCACGGTAGTCGGGTTGGGAGGGGGGGGAGGGGGGGGGGAGGGGGGGGGTTAGGAAACGAAGGTAGCGAAACAGCAAGTGAGAAACTAAGCAAACTAACCACGAAACGGAACAAAAACAATCAAGCGAGCCACAAAGCGAGCGAGCCAGCGAACAAGGCACAAGTGACAAAAAGCAGCAGAGCGAGCAGGACAGATCTTGAGCAAGATTAAGGCAGCGCAACGCAGAAAGCGAACCGACCCCCTTCCTTCCCTCAAAACTCCACACTCTTCAATTGTAACATACCACAGGTTCATACAAAATACCACAGCATACGTACTTGAATATATACGTCGTATGATGCCGTATCGTATCGTGTCGTATCGCAACGTATCGCATCGTATCGTATCGATTTTTCGTTTGTCGGTATTTCGAATTACGTACATTGCACCCGATTCTCGTTCGATATCGATAACCACTACCTGGTACAGAGTATTTATAGTAGTTCGTTGTAGCAGCAATGCTACTCACCGTTCGAGCCTCCCGCTCCCAACAGCGGAGCGGGGGGTTCCATCTCTAGATCGCTCGGGTTCTTCCTCTCTCTGTTCGAGCCAACGGTGAATACAACGGCAAGTTTGCAGGGAGGGGTGGCGGGAGGGACAGGGTGAGGGTGGAGGTTGGAACAAGGATGGGCGAGGTTGGCTTCTGGGGTCGGGACGGGTGGGGTTGGGGTTGGAACGAGGGTCGGAGGGGTAGAGGAGGGGGGGGGGGGGGGGTACACTCATTTGTTGCTTGCCTCAGTCATTTGACCATTGACAACGCATTCCTTTCGAGACGGAGCACCGTTCCTACTCCTAAATGAGACACCTCCAACATTTTGTCACTCATTACGCTTCTTCCATATAGACTTACTTAATTTTGTCTTTCTCAGGGATTGCCCATCCCTGGCCTCTCAGAGCTCCAACTTCCATATTACTTGCGGAACCTTTCCAGCTTTTCTGTGCTTTCCAGCTTCGTTCGAAATACGAAACGCCATTAGTACATGCCGGTACTACTACACCAGGTTTGTACATACCATCAGAGACTAAACGCTGTTGGATCACATGCACGCCCAGCTCAGATCACTCCGGCTATATATAGCCCAGCAGCGCAGCGTAGCGCCGTGCGGAGCCGTGCGGAGTCGTGCGGTGCGGTGCCGTGCCCTTCGCTGCGGTGCTGTGTCGCTGCGCTGTGTGCTTTCTTTCGAAAATAGAGCAGTACCGGGTATAATGCGTGTTGTGTACGGAGTACTACTTTTCCTACTTTTTCTTTTTCTACATGTATTTGATTTTTCACGGCCCCCTGTTTTTTCCCCCACGCAAATTACCCCCATACTGCCGATCAGACACCGGTAATAAAAGCACACAGCACAGCTGAGCACAACAGGGCAATTTTCTCTGCACAAGCAGCTCTTGGCATTATCAAATCGCTGTTCGCACCAAATCATGGGTCTCTTCTTTCTGCCCCCTTTACATATGTTTTTAGTTGCATTCTTCCTTGCCTTGCGCGAGCGTAGCGGGCGGCGTCAGCCGCCCGCGGAGCGGAGCCCTTGTATTACATAGAAATTGTTTGCTTATCTTATCCCCGTCCTATTTCGCCATCTGCGGCCACCATCTATCTCCTAGGATGGCGAGCGTTTTCTCGCTACTCTCTAGTCTACCAAACCTTTCCAAGTCACATTCGTCAAATTCCCCATCTCCTCTAGCACATCCCGTTCCTCCTTGTATATTTCACATTCTCCTACTACGTGAGTCCTACTCTCTATTGTTGTGCCACACGGGCACATCCATAAGTGCATCCACGTTCTCCTCCCGACTGCTGGTATAAGAGCTGGGCCAGGCTAAAAACGGATAAATATTCTCAAAGTCGTAATCTCGTGAACCACTGCAAACTAGACACAACTAACTACATCGCGGTAATCCGCCAATCATGGTGCATACGCAGCACCACGTGGCCACCTACTTAGGCGTCAATTGACAAAATGACCAGGGGGGTTGAAAATATAAATACCTGCACGAATCGTATTCAGAGTGCATTAAACAGGAATCGTATTCAGAGTGCATTAAACTGGGTTGAAAACCGTTTTTGCGGCGGAATTTCGCGCACAAATACGACTTCTGTTGTTTCGAACATGTTTCTGAAAGCTCTAGCGGCACCGCTTTTACGAGTAGGGACTTGAAAATTGGAAGCGCTTCCCCTGACACAACATGGCACTTGTAGAACACAAAAAAATGTATGAAAAAATATCCAAGACTATGGTTTTTCCGACTCGATCTCGCCGAGATACCCGCGAAAACTCAAAAGCACCACCTTTTCCAAACCAATTCTACTGGTCATATCATGTGATGATATCATGCTCACGATAACCCCCGCCCACTATACTGACCATGCCATACAGTCTAATAATATCATGCTTACTATAATATCTGCCCTCCATGCGGATTTTATAGTATCAGTGCACAGATCATTGTGGAAAATCGTCCTGTTGACCCTGACAACAACCAGGGGCGTCACCGACCTATGTCTTTCATGAGGATATCAAATATATAACACGCGCGAACGACCGTCCCGTAATTTTTGTGCTATTACTGTATATTAGCGGAACATACATGCATCACGCAGTTTGCAAAGTTGAGTTATAACCATTCAATCGGCCGTACTCACAGATGACGGGTTTTTCAATTTTTATTAAACCAAATTCGTTTAAAAACGGTCGTTGCCGATCAAGGTGAAATTTGGTGGAAACAATGCTCAAGACTCTGGAAGAATATCGATACAAGTTTCATTGCCCAATTCGCCACCCATCAAGAGATATGACCTCGATTCCATACGTAGATAGGTCAAGCGTGTTCGACAAAAAAATGGCGAAAATGGCATTTTTGCCATGCCCCGCTCACATTTCAGAATTTTTATCTGAACTTTTGACGACGTATTTGAACCGCGTGTGCATAGGGACGGAAAGCCGGGTTTTTCTTCCCTTTCTTTTTTTACGCAAGTTATGAGCGCTTTTGTATTTCTTCGGAGCGTAATATCGGCCATATATCTCGGACAAAAACAAAAACAAAAAAAAGACGGGCTTTCCATTTGTCGGTTGGTCCATCAACATCGTGTCCAAAATCACACCTAATTACGTAAAATTGAGCGGGGCATTGCCAATCTATGTCTCTGGCAGTTACTTGGCTGGCCCAGCTCGTAGCTCTTTCTTCTTTCTGGTAGATCTAGGTCCCCTACACGAAATCGCAGTTTCAGCTTTTCCGGAAGGGGGTGGGGGGGGGGGGGGGCATTCCGTATACAAGCAACGCATCGAATCAGACAAGAAAAATACAGGCGTCAGAACCACACAGATGGTCAGTGTGATCTCCGATGTCTGGCGATACGGTGAAAGGTCACGAGAGATTCTAGAGAGACTCTACCTAGTGACATTGATACCGTACGAAACATGACCCCGTAGGAGCACCACCGAAAAACATGTCCCACACTAATTCCAAGTAACTTCTTCCCCAAAGCGTGAGTTCAGCAGGTCTGGAGGGATTAAGAGGGGAAACGCATCAAAAGATAAAATTACCAGACCATATACTACCTCACCGGCCACACCAAGCAGCCCGGGTCTGGCGGGGAACACTAGAAAGGGCCCCTCAGCAGCGCCGCTTGAGTAGTGCCGGTAAAAATCGCTTGCCACTGACGGCCATAATCTATATGGTGGCCGTGTGCGGTGTAGTACCGGTTCGCCGCAGCAGTGCCAGGCGGTTCGGTTTTGGAACATGCCGCAACTACCGAGGGGCCCTTAATGTATAGGGGAGGTACATGCAATGGGCGGGTTTCTCCCACACGTCCGCAGCATGGTACCGGCCGTGCTGTTGCGCGCTTCCGCCACGCGGTTGGCAAGACTTCACCTGACACAGTGCCGCCATAACAACTGGCTGCGCGCAAGCCAGCTCTCTAGCAAGCAACCAAGCTCTCTGTGTGGCTCTCTACCAGGTAGGCCTCTAGCGAGCTCTCTAGCTCTCCAGTGAGTTACAAGTAGCCCTCAAGCAAGCTACTAATAGCTTCCATTTAAAATCTGGCTAAAAAAGTTAAAACAAGCAAGCTCTCTAGTTCCTTAGCTCTCTAGCGAGCACCGCACGCGGGGACAACGACAAGGCTAACGCCTTCCGCGGCAAAAACATCACCTGAACATCGACAGCTCCCGCAAGATCGCCCTGTATCGCTCCACAGACCCAGGCCCAACCACCCCCTCCCCCTCCCCCTCCTCATTGTCCCCCTCCGCCCCCCCCTCCCCCATCTCCGTCCCCTCGCTACCGACTCCGTTAGCATCTTTCTCCCCCCCCCCTCCTTCTCCCTCGGCCCCCGCCTCTACGGCGTCCCCACCCCCCTCCCCGCCGCCATCGCCTCCTTCTACAGGAAGCATCCCCCGTGCTCGCCGGAGCTCCTGCGCGGCGCCCTCTAGCAGCTCGTCCATGCGGTGGAAAGATCTGGGAGTTCGTAAAAATGAGGCGGCGGCGGCGGGGGGGGAGGGGGAAGGTTGTTTTCCTTTGGATTATTGTGCCGTTTTTTTTTTCTTTTTTTCGTTTTGCGTCGAGCATCGAGATAGACAAAAAACAGGGACCCAGAAGAACCCCTTCTCTCCTTCTCCCCTCATCCCCCGCACCTGACCAACGCCATCGAATAGTCCCCCCGCTTGTACTCTTCCAGGAGGACCAGCTCCTCCGCAAAATGCTCCTGGACGTACAAAGCGACCTCCTTGCCTGGAAGCGGTGGAGGCGCAAGGGCGGCAGCAGGAGGCGGAAGGGGGGAGGGGGGGAGGGGGGGGCGGGATTGATGCGAGAGTGAGGACGGTGTTGGTTACAACACATACATGGCATGGTTGCGACATGGTTGACGGCACTCTTTGCCTCTTGACGGACAGCTGTGATAGACAGTCGTGACGGAAAGGCGTCAAGGAACCCCCTAACACTAACTCTCTCCTCCTGCCCTTTGCTCGTCCCCTTCGGCTAACCCCTCCATCACGCTCGTCTCCTTGGCTGAAGCGAACCCACAACCCCACCCCCTCGCAAAACACGCCCATCCCCGCCTGCCCCCAAACACAAACCGATCATAACCCCTAACCCCTTCTCTTCAACCTCCTAGTCCCCGCGATACATATGTACACCTCCGTGACCGTCGAACTCCCCTCAACCTCCCCCCCCGCTTCAACCACAATTCTCCCACGGTACGAACCATACCCCTCGCTCCACATCTTCATCCCGTCGCGCCCTCTCCCCCGAACCCCCGCCTCCTCAAACACGCCAACCCCTCCACAACACGGCTAATATCCTACAAACTCCGAACATACCTCCGTGGCCATCAAAAACCCCAAACAGCCGAATCTTCGCGTCCTTTTGCGCCTCCGTCTCTCCTCCACCCCCGTCCTGCTCCTCCCGCCCCCCTTCCCCGCCCCCCTGCCCCCCGTCGGCCTTCGTCGCCTCCTTATTGACTTGCAGCAGGGCTAGATGCGCGTCCTCCATGTTTCTTCTCCATCCCTGTTGGAGTTCCAATCAGACAAGGCAGGCCAGAGGGGGGGCGGGGGGAGAGAGAGCGAGGGAGAGGGGAGGGACGAAAACAGGGGTGTGGGGGAAGGAGAAAGAGAGGAGGCTGGGGGGGGGAAAGAGAAAGAGATTTACATATGTCCAAGTACAATACATTGTGTTCATATCTATATATGGCATGCTGTTCTCCGGCGACCCAGTTCTTCTTCTTGCACTTTCGGCTGCGGGGAAAGCAAGGGCGCCTTCGGTACATAACGGCGATTGTCGGGATTCCGGCCGAGCTCCGTGGCGGTGCTCTTGAGCATTCACATCGCTGAACGGGTTCTGTTTTTCAAGAGGTTGCGTTCCGCGTTGCTGAGCCGAGTAGGTGTGAATGGAAAACCCTACAATCTGTGATTTTTCAATAGCCAGCTTCGCTCTCAGTTTTTTTTACCCGCTCCCATAATTCGCCCGCTGTACAACATCAGCCCACTTGTGTTTACCCCTTCCGATGTCTGCTACGACGCAGCTACATACAGCCAGCAGCAGCAGCAGCAGCACATCCCTCGAGCATCACACGTATCTGTTGCACCTAGCCCTGTGACTTATGTTGTACACATCGCACTGAACATGAAGCACACCTCGCCTGCGACAAACTGCCTTCCTCTGCTCGTCTACCTGGGAGATAGGCACCTATGGTAGCTACTATTTCGCGAGTTTTTGAGGTTCACGTGCCGCCAATGGGAGGTAGTTGCGCCGAGCAAGACGAACAGAGCAGGGCTCATATTGCCTGCCTCGTTTCGCCGAGCCGCGTAGGGCCCTTAGAAACCCATACGTTCGTGTTTTTTTTCTCGATCTGCTGCAGCTGCTGTGCTGCTGCATCACACATGGCCCTCCAGGTTCAGTACTTGTGGCAGTCACGGAACAACAGCAGCCGCGCTGTGAGCTCTCTCCTTTGACACAGGACACACGGTGCTTCTGTGTGTATGTGTTATGTTTGCGCGCTTCTGTACGTACCAGGTATGCGCGTGTGGTGAGTGTGCTGTCACAAAATCAGTAAACAGGAACCGCACAGCAGCAGCAGTACAACTGCAGGAGCCGTGTTTCAAGCCCATGTCTTTGTGCCAGTAGCCACGGCGTATGTTTGTGGATGGTGCACAACAAGACACAGAGCCACGACAGCAACAGCAGTTTCACGTCCAACGGCAATAATCAAAACGCACATCGTCGGACCTCATACCAGGTACACGAAGCATACAGCAGCAGCAAAAACAGAACCTCATTTTTGGTCACGATTCCTGACCTTTACCGTGTTCGTTAGGCATCACCCTCACACATATTATCACTAATGTTACTATTTTTTGCCCTCTGGGATGCCGTTTCGATGCAAATCGAATAGCCTCCCATAAAACAGTACCGGTAGTATCTACGAATGTATGACCTTCTGCCGACCACTTCTCCATTCTTTTCCCCACATAATCAACGCAAAGCAAGTCAAATGCTAGCGTACCGGGTATGAGAACTAGGTAATGAGAACACAACAAAACAAGCCCGACCATAAAAACAAGAAAGGTAAGAACTAACTATCATCACGCCCATCACTACAGCGGGATCCGAAGGGTGCGCCAGCTAGCGTTGGGTTGCGAAAGCAACTGAGTGAAATCGACACACGACGCGTATGAAAATACGTGGAAGTGTGGTGAGCTTTATTTTTCCCCATCCGCCGGAGGATAAAAAGAAAAAAAAAAGAAGGAAGAACTAAAAAAGACAATAAAGCCGAAAAAAGCCGAGAGGAGTTTGGAAGAACGTGATGCAGAAGATCAGAAAGGCTGCAAGAACATGCGTGCTGAAGAGGAACAGATGACCGTTGCACGGACCAAAAAACACGAAGAAGAGGAAGCATATACCGGCATAAGGGAGGCGGGGAGGGAAAATACGGGAACAAAGAGAGAAACAAGGGCCACAAAAAGAAGAAAAACAAGCAAGACAACAAATGTCATTGGTGTCGCTTTCGCGCTCCCCCAATTGAGCTCATTGAAAACAAAGAAAGCAAAAGATGACCTCTCACTTGGGGACGTTAAATGTGAGGGGCTAATATTAATACTCGTACGACAAAATAAAAAAAAAAAGACCGAACAAGCACAAACGACGACAAAAAACGTCTCTTTAGCTTCTATCTGAACTCCATGTATTTGGAGGCTTTTTTTTTTTTTCCTATCCTCCGGCGGATGGGGAAAAATGAAGCATTAGCTCACCACACTTCCACGTATTTTCATACGCGCCGTGTGTCGATGTAACTCAGTTGCTTTCGCAGCCCAACGCTACGAGCTGGCGCACCCTTCGGAAATTCGGAGGCGTCTCATATCAAGGGCTGCATAACCGCGACTGCACCAGGCAGTCGATGTCCGAAAAAAATGCATACAAGAGGGGTGTACATGAGCCATGCACCTCTACCCAAAGCATCATCGTAGTCCATGTACACACCCTGATCCCACCCCGTATGATTTTCGGTCTAGTTGCTAGAAGGTCAGGGGGTTAGGCTTCTGCTCGGGTTGGGACCTGGTACCAGGTATATCGGTACACTACTAGTAGGCACACCAGGTATCAAGTAAGGGTGAGCATGGATACCTATAGGCTTCTGCTCGGGTTGGGACCTGGTACCAGGTATATCGGTACACTACTAGATGTATACCAGGCATTAAGTAAGCGTGCATTGATATTGGATACATGCACTGATATTATATAGGGGTGCATAAAATGTTTTCGGCCAACGTCTCTCTATTCTTAATAGCTCTCGCTAACAATTCGCGACGCTGGATATTAGCAACGATCGCAATTGATTTGTGCACGCGTTGGGTGGAAAGACGGGCGAAAACCAACTCCACATCACTTCGTCGGTTTGTTCTTAGGGACATTCTCGTCGTCTGACGTGACACCGGGACACGGGAGATCCGGGCACACAAGCCTGGAAACAAGCCCCTGTTTCTAAGCGCCGATGGAAGTGAAAAACTCGCTTCGCTCGTTACTCGTGGCAAAGCAAAGTACGGGGACAAAAAGAAGAGAAAATAAAAGGCCCGATTATCCCGCTTCTGCCCGAAGGCTGAAAAAAAAATGCCCGAATCCAAACACTTGACAGATTGACCACCGCGCCCACGTATTCGAATTGGGGAATTTATAAGCGAAAAAACCAAAAAAAAAATGCCCCGCCTCGCGTTCAACAGTCAACAGGCCTGCACTAACAGCGCGGTGTGTACCGACAAGTACCCTTGCGGTCAATATCATACGCGGATACCGCTGCTCCTGATGCTGTACCCTGAACTCACGGAGACCACGATATGACACGAGAAATAACGTGTCTCGACTCTCGACGATCGAATCTTCCTTCGGCATGGTGCCTGTTGCGTTCTTGTAGACTTTTTGTGTCTCTGTGTTGTGTCTTTTGCGTTGGGTTGTCGCTGCCTTTACGGTTGCTACTGCCGCTATATCATAGGTGTTGTCCCTGCGCCCAGCCATTTCGCATCGCCAACAACCACCACCACGCACTCTTGAGCATCGTATTCAGCCCGAGGTCACGAGGTAGCCCCCCAGTGCGACGGAGAATATATAACACACCCTCCTGGGGCGAAAGTTCAGAGCCGATTTACCCCAAAACCAGGGGGCACATTCAACAATAACGCCCACCTTCGGAAGATCTCGTCGAGATGTTTCGGTAGATGCGTCGGGCGCGCCCAGCGTTTACACTACCTTGCGCATCAAGAAAAACAGACTTGAGGTTCGCCCGAGACGGTGTGTTCACTGCCATATATATATACGGTACGTGGCCTCGCTTGGCCTATTATATATACCCCCGGCATCGTGTTGCCGTTGTAGCGTTAGCGTTTCTACGAAAACAACTCAGCGGCGGTGAGATCGAGGATTTTCGTCGAAACTCGTTCATGCAAAGATGCGCGTGGTGCTTCGATCGCTCGTGCTGCAGGGTGTACAGCCGGTGTACAGCATACAGCCCTTATGAAGGATGTCGGAGAGGGCAACGGGACGACGACGTTGTGAAAAAAGTGTACTTGGGACACAGGCATGTAATAGGTCACCGTGCATGACATGTGTTGTTGCACAACACACACCCTCATACGAATTTCAACGCCGATTTTTCATCGACGACCGGTGGACTGCAAAACCGAACATCGACCAAAATGAAAAAACACACACACATAACACACCTTGGACAGATCACGATATAAATGATCTATTAATAGATCATCCACAGTAGGACCTGTACAGGCTGGTTCAAGTAAAAAAGAAACAAACTCTCTACTTCACGAATGCCGCTCGCAATATCTAGCCAAACAGCGAATATTTGGTACCATACTGACCCCCATGGCCAGTGGAAGAGGGTGACATGGCCAGTTTATTGTTTATAGACCTCGGGCTATATCTCTATTCATAGGAGCGAAACTCGTGTCGACCAACGACAGGCCCTAATTTTTCAAAGGTATTCAGGCTTTTTCCAAGCGGGGGCGAACAAAAAAACTGCGCCGCATTTTGCACGATCCGGTTGGACTTACTCCAAGGCATGTCTATAATTTTGGCGCAAAGTAAACGAAGATCTGACCTGCCTGTGTTCAACATTAAGCAAAATCTAGCGAAAATAAATGGATCCTACACTAATACCAAGTCATTTGAAGGAAATAAGGTATATTACTCAGTTTTACGCACAGAAGTCCAAACGTCCACACCGTTTTTGAGACAGACCCTGAATTTTTGCACACGTGTTCTACATGCCCATTCCGAGGTCTGGCCCGCGATGGTTTTTCTTTTTCGTTTTCTTCGTCGAAAACAATTGGGCTAAGGTGGTCCACATTTTCCGAAAAATCTTAACTAATGAAAAATCAGGCAAAAACAATATCAGAAAAAACATCAGGTGAGGTCTTTGCAAGGGCACAAAGAAGACGTGAGCAAAACTTCACGGTCTGAATCGAAAAAACAGCGTGGACATTCGCCGGGGAATAAATTTGGGGTTTTTACGTGAACCAGCCTTCATCCGTGGCATGTTGTGCACGATCTGTACACATAGAATAAAAATCCAACCTCGGAAACAGATGCTAGATCATGCAGGTCGTACGGCTCCCGCCCAGTAACACGAGCTACACCATACAGATCTTCCCTGGAATATCTACATCTTCAAAAACGGGATCGGTGATCTGCCCGACGTGTGGAAATATCTCGAGGAGGTAGTCCAAACTCGAGCCGGCCTTTTTCGTTGTGTATGCTCCCCTGGTTTCGGGGAAAGTTAACTCGGCTCTGAATTCCATCCCCAGGGGTGCGCAAACACACTTGTCTCCATACAGTATATCATAGCAACTGGCATTCAGACCAAAACAACGAGACGCGAGTACTCGCAACCCTCGTGGAGCTCGAGTAAGCGATCAAAAGACATGACCGGTGCGAGATTATCCTCCGTCTTCCGTGAGTCCGCAGCATTAGGAATGGGATCACGTCCTGCATCTTGTTTGTGTTATTGCTGTTCGGACACGAAACGAATCACCAACGTCCGAGCGGCCCGAGGGGTTGCTTCGAATGGTCGATGCTGTAAATGTCAGATTGACTGGTCAATTTTCCCCCCTTATACCCCTTTAGAGCCCCAAAATCCCTCCCTATACAATCTTCAAGTAACTTTGTCCCCCAAAAAGCTTTCCAGCTGCAGAGGCGTCCAAGTCCCAAAGGGATGAACAAATCGAACCACCACTACTAAAGAAAAAAATAATAATAGTTAGCACCAAAAACGTTTGCAGTGGGTGGCCCGATTTAAGAGCGCCCCGTGACAAGCGGAAGAATGTGCTCTTGGCTACAAAGCGCCCTCATCCGCAGTGGGCAATATATAGCCTTTAGTGTGGGCGGGACATGCCGAGTTGACCGTTCTTTAACTCCCGAATGTCCTTAACTCGGGTGCTTTTAAAACGCGGTACCCAGTGTATAAAAAAATAGGGGAAAATATGGGTTTCTGTGTACAGGGTGGGTCCTATTATATGGTCCTCCGCAATAATCAAGCAACTAACCATCTCTCTTGCGGTCAACATGACCACGAGGCAGCAGCAGTGCACGTACTACCGCCGTGGTACGCGCATGTCGCACAAGCACTCTTGCGGTCTTGCTGCTGTAGTCGATCGCACATTACGACGCTCATCGCCTAAACGTCTTAGTTCGTGCTGACGAAACTTCGGACGCTTGACCTAACACTGGAAAAATGACATACAAATGCACCCCCACCCAAAGCACTACTAGTATTGCATTTACATACACACCCTGACCCCACCCCGTGTGATTTTCGGGCTAGGTTAGGGCTAGGTTTCTGATCGGGTTGGGACCTGGTACCAAGCATATCGGTATACTACTACTGTACAGTGGTGTACCCAATTTAAGACCACCCCGTGACAAGCCAATTTAGGTGGTCTAATCTCTACTGTGGTCTTATCCTTTACTACTACAAAAACCATCCCACACTAATTCCAAGTAGTTTCTTCTTTGTGACAAGCGGATTTACATTATCTTACCTCTATTTATTATGGTCCTAAACCGGGTGGTCTTGAAATGGGTACACCACTGCTATAGTAGTACATTAAGTACACGTAAGGGTGCACGGCTTATTTTTATTTGTTACTGGTATTTTTTTTTATCCTCCGGCGGAGGGGGAAAAATAAAAAGCTCAAGTCTACCACACTTCCACGTATTTTCATACACGTCGTGTGTCGATTTAACTCAATTGCCTTCGCAATCCAGCGCTAGCTGGCGTGTCCTTCGGTTCCCACTACAGCGATAGCGTGAGCTGTCTCCATCGGCGGTCCTCGTTTCTACCCCGGCAGCGCAAGCTGCCGTTGTATACGGAGGCTTATATACGCCCATAGGGGTGCGTCTTGTTTTTTGGCCCGAACACCCTTCAGACCTAACTGCACCCACCCAAGCTTGGAGGACAAACTACTTGGAATTATGGAATTAGAGTTGGATCATGTTCGCTGAGGAAGAAGAAAAGGGCAACCCGGCTACTTCGTGTAAAAGCCGACGCGGCAATACATGAGCAATCGGTGATCGGTAAAAAGCGGTATTCGGTATTCGGTAACATTTAGGATTGTGAGTTGGCTCCGCCGACTGTAGTAACTGCTTTTTTCTCCCATCCCATTTATTATCCTCGCACTACTCTCACGCTCCCTCCCAGTAGCAACTCATATCCCCGAGTCGCCATTAATAGTTGGCGAGGTATTCCAGCCACTGCATGTTCCGCGGTAACTTGTAACTTGCGGAGTTTCTTCACGTCCATGAATTCGACTGGCGGGTTTTGGGGCTCGAACGTCTGTTTAGGTGGCGCTGTGAGCCACCTAACCGAGCCAGCCAGTAGGCAGTAGCTAGTGTACGCCACCCGGCCGGGTGAACTCTTCATGCCAACCCCTTCAGAGCCCCCAAAATCGCTCCCTATACTAAATTCAAGTAAAATTGTCAAAAAAAAAACGGTTTCCAGTTGTATAGGCGTTAAGGCGTTCTTTCTATTGACCGATATGACTATTATTGAGCGTCACCCCACGGTAGAGGTTGCACTTTTCGAGCCAAAATGTTTCTCACCGGTTGGTTGATGGACGCGTGCTACGACAGAAGTAGTAAGGTATACACCTCTTTTGGGCTGAAATGGTTTCCGAATCGACGGAGCTCCTCAACCCAAAATCGTCAGTGAATTAAGCCGTTTTTTTGCTTCGTTTTGGCGTGATTCTTGCTTGTGTACCCAGGCCACGGGATTTTTCATCCGGTACTTATAGCAGTCTTACTTTTATCCAAATCAGTTTTTCGGGAGGGAAATGTCTTGAGCTCCTAAAGTGAGGGGTAGTATTAGAAAAAAAGTGGTGCACCTCTATCGTCGAAGCACGCGTCTCGACTACTGTACTACAGCAGCGTGGAACTATCGGTCAGTACGATAATTTCTTCGAGGTAATAACGAACCTGATTGTCTTTGTACTATTAATAGTACTAGCGCATAGACACGCCGGTCGGGTTGCGCGGTTTTTGTACTATTAATAGTACTAGCGCATAGACACGCCGGTCGGGTTACGCGGTTTATATACTATCAATAGTAATAGCGCATAGACACGCCGGTTGGGTTACGCGGTTTATGTACTATTAATAGTACTAGCGCATAGACACCCCGGTCGGGTTGCGCGAACGAATGCCTTCCAAGTCATGTTTCGGGTGAAATAACGAGCTCACAAGGTTAGGAGCTCCGAAACTTTCGCTAAACTCGTAGCGTAACATGACTCTTTAGGAAACACCCAGTGGCCGTGCTAATTCTTCATACCAGAGAGCTACGCGGAAACAAACTACGAGACGGGCATACTACATCGCAAATACGGCCTCGAGATTCGGCAATTTCCAAGCCGAACGTACTGGTGTCCACACCGCTACCATCGCCTCCCAATTCCCCACGACATACCGAAGGAAACAGAGAAAGGGCTAAAGGGAAAAACGGTCACAAAACAAAACAAAACGAAGTATATGGGAGGCACACCAAGCGGAGTCGCTGCAAGATTGAGACACACGTAAGGAGGGAAGCCCAAGAGCAACAGGAGAAAGGAAAACCCGCCAACTTCATGTATGTCCACAGCGAGCGGTGGTTGAATCACTGTCGCGCTGCCCGACCGGCATGAGACAGACAATACCAAAACAAAACGAAGACACACGAAAAAAAAACACCACACGCAACAGGCTCAAAAACAAAATTAAGATTCAAACCAGTCGCAGCAGTTTCTGCAGTAGCATAGCTAGGCCCCACCTACTCACAAAAGAGTCGGCCTGGCACCTTGACTGTAATACCCTGCCTGCCACCTGCTTCCTGGTTTCTTCTACTGCCATTTCTCTACTGCGGTGTTTGGACCACCCCCCCCCCCCCCGTCCCTTCAACGCTGCCCATGGCGAAAATGTGTCGGGCCGCCTGCTCTATTTCGCCCCGTCCTCATGCCACCTGACCATAAATCCTTCGGCTGCTTGAAGGCCCCCCCGGTGAACTGACCTAGGCTATTTTATAAAATTATTCCAACGATTTGTTGCATGCAGTGGTCCACAGCACGGTCTAAACTCCAAACCCCCAACAGGGAATGTTTCGCAGGATCCCCCGAAGGCACTCCAACCCTTCGACAACATAACCGTAAGAGTTCCCAACAAATCCCAACAACTTTCGTCCCCGAAAACGACCCAAGTACGAGGGCATTCTCGCCTACTCTTCGGTCTGAATATATACCCTGACAAGTATATTTTTTTCATCCCGTCTGTTATCTTCGCAATTTCTCCTTTCTCTTCCTCCCTCCCTAGACATAACTCAGTTCCAGAGCTCACTAAGCTAGCTCTTTTCCCCGCTCCCCACTGCGGTGCGCGCTGTCATTTTCATCGCGACAAGACTCCAGATATTTCTCCCCTCGTCGACTCGCATCGAATTAAGTATGTATACCCAGCCCAACTACAACTCCAATGTTACCTCCTATCATAGCCAAGCGTGGGAGCGAGGGCAGCCGCGTTTCTGGCCAGTTTTTGGCCCCGGGTTGCGGTCAAGGTTAGTGTTCGGGTTTCATACGTAGGGATTGGGATTGGGTTGGCTCTACGCTCATGCCATGATCCCATCCCACCAGCCCCACCGCCGAGCTCTTTTTAGCCCGCAAACGTAAAGAGCATACCAGTTTTTTTTTTTTTCTTTGTTCATTCCTTCCACTATGTTCGCTCTTTTTTTTTCTCTTTCTCCCTCCTGAGACGAAACTCATATCCGGGGTCACTTCGTAAGCAGGCTCTTTCTCCCCCCTCCCCACTACGGTGCACGTCTGCATTTATATTGCGAGAAGTACTCCAGCTCTTTCTCCCCGCCTCGACTCGTATCGAAATTGCCCCCCCCTCGATATCCGCGCGACCGAACAGTTAAGGGGGTTCGCGAGAAGCGAGAAATAAGCGAGCGCGTCATGGTGTTGAATTTCCGCAATCGAATGATGCCGACGCTTTCGTAGCAGTAGGTTTCTGGTTGCAGCAATTTGCAATTCATTCATTCTTAACGTACTTCGTCTTGTTTCGTTCAAAGAAAGAAGAAAAAAAACCATCGAAGGCGCTTCTAAAAAAAGAAGCCAAGATCAAACGAAAACGTTTCCCATTAATACCAAAACAGTATCCAGGAAATAACGCGTCTTCATTTGTAGTTCAAGAAAAAAAGAAAAAAAAACTCCAGCCTACAGTTCAAGGGGGGTGATCGGATGCCAAACATCGGTACAACAGCAGCACGTAGCATTTACAGCAGTGCCAAACTCGAAACAACTACCTCACCATCTCGCACTCTCACAATTCACGATGCGCCAGTTGCTGCTGTGCTAGCCGATACGCGCAGCAGTTCGTTAATAGTTCACGTGGAGTGGAGTGGAGTGGAGTGGAATACATGCGTCCCAGCTATTTTATACTGGCAATAGCACATATTATCCCTGGTATCATGGTACTAGGTGCATCCCCGGGTGAGAGGTTGAGACGTGAGAGAAGCACGGCTGGGAATCGCAACCACTTGATCAAATTCGATGCAATCAATCGACACCGGGCAAACAGCAAAACGGTTGCGATTTTCGCGATACAGCGGCAGTCACAACGCATTTTACAGGCTATTTGGTCCTGAGCCTCTCACCAGTTCGCGAGTAGTGATCGCCGACTGGGGTACGCTTCGCCGGTCGGGTCGTCTCGCTCCTTCGATGTTTGATTTAGGAGTTAGCAATTGAAATTTGAAATTCAAGCGAGCCGAAAGACTACTAATAATAGGCTATCGAAGTTTACGCTTTTCCAATATATATTTACAACTATTGTGGAGAGAGAGAATGGCATGTACACACGTCCCAAAAGGCGTGATCTAAGGCGCCGGGGCTTGTAGGCAGTAGGCAGTGCCGAGAGCAAGCATTGTGTACAAGGACGAGCGCACGTCGCAGCAGAGATAGACAATACTTCCCGAGCATTAGGCATCGCCCTCGTACTCGTAGCTGTCAGACTACGCAGCAGCTAGTACGCGTAGCGATGTAGATAGTGTTTGTATGATCTTTGCCGTGGCCATTTAATGGAAACGCTTGATTTTGGTGTGCATTTAATGGGCACAGGCTCTCGGTGCTACGTGGGCCCTGCAGACAGCTAATACCGTAAACTACACAAGATAACACACCCACATAAGATACCACACCCCCCACAGAATACGACACCCCGGTGATAATTTTGGGCGCATTTTTGCAACCATCGATTTATCACCGGGGCTACACAAGATACCACACCCCCCACAGGATACCACACCCGGTGGTAATATTTTCAAGCGCTCAAATGTATCACCGGGGGTGTGTTATCTTGTGTAGTTTACGGTAGTCTACCCAGACGGCAGCACACAAAACGAAGAAACTCAGCCACACTTCTGGGAAAAAGGTCAGGACGAAAAACAAAATCGGAGCATTGTGACTTCTGTGCGAATCGAGAAAATTACGTTTTTTAACGTTTTTTTCTAGCTTGGTGTTAGCAACCCCCCCCCTCCCCCCGCTCGGTCTGGTCCCTCAAGAAAAAAAGTTTGGGCACCATATATTTTTTTGTGCCCCCCTGACCCAGGGTCAGATTGGAAGAGTCAGGTCCGGGTGGGATCAGCTCGGTGTGGGGTCGGGGTGTCAAGCGGGGGCAGCGTCGGGTCTTCAACAAAAGGTTACTGCTTGTACAGAATAGGCCCGCCAACCAGAAACCCCCATTATATTTTGATTGAGCCTGAGATTGTTATTGTGACTCCGCCCTTGAACAACCTTTGAGCATAGGCTATTGCGTAGAATTTAGTGTAGAGCTCGGCGCTGAGCACGATTTCTTTCTTAGTTCAATTTGATTTGTCTTAGCGTCCGCCCAAAAGTAAGCCTTACCGTCTTACAAGGCAATTTCTTATTCGCGGGGACTACTATCATGTACACAACGTGTTCATATTGTACACAATTGTTTAAAAATACGCCTCTGTGAATTATGTTATATTCGTTGACCCGGCCTGCAGCTAAGGCTCGACAGCGCAAGGAGACGCATTTTTTTTTTTTTTTTTTTTTTTTTTTATCCTCCGGCGGATGGGGAAAAATAAAGCTTTAGCTCACCACACTTCCGCGTATTTTCATACGCGTCGTGTGTCGATTTAACTCAGTTGCTTTCGCAGCCCAACGCTAGCTGGCGCACCCTTCGAGTCCCATTGTAGGTATAGCGTAAGCTGTCCCTATCAGTGGTCTTCGTTACAACCCCGGCAGCGCAAGCTGCCGTTGTATACGGGTGCGTGTGTATGTCGACCCGGCCTGTCCCCTGAGGGTCAGTTTCGGTGAGACGCATATACTACGGGGCGTATAGCCTTAGCCTGGGTTAGGGTTTTGGGGTAGGGTTTTGCGCTATGGTTCGGGATGGGTTGGGTCGACATGGCCGTAAGGATGCAGAAAAATCTGACCGGCTTACAGCAGGGAAATTTCGGCAATTATCGGCAAATCAAATGCGAGTTTTGAAAGGATAAGACAAGTATGACTTGCGGTGATTGCCACGGGCAGAGCGCTGCGATTGCGGCGCTGCTGCTGTGGGACTTGCCGCGAGGTGGCCCACGTGCACGGCGCACACGCAAGAGAGATAGAGCCCGCGCGCAGCTCAGACGCTCACACGAAATCGACGCCGCACGGCGCAGCCGGCGGCCCAACAGCATGCTGCAACACCTGGTGTTGTAGTGAGTGGTACATCCCCGCTGTTACAGGTTTGTTGCGTTTCTCGGAGCCTGCGATCTGTCGCCCTGACGAGGGGGGTAGAACAGTCACTGCCCGCGTAAGTTTGACAAACGTCGGCTTTTTTACACAGGCTGTGCGCGTGCGTATGCCCACACCACCGCAGGAGCAGCAGCAGCACCACCTCCATCAAAACTACAGCACCAGCAATGAGCGGTTTTGTGGCTGTGGCCTCAGGCTCTCGCGCCTGCCAGCGGCAGCGCATTGGTCGAGTTCATTCAAAGTCACAAAGCAGCAGCAGCAAGCAGCACTCCGAGTACGTACGTGAAAACCCCAAAACTTAATCAAAATCATACGTAACGAACCCTCGCCCGATCCACCAGAGACACAGCAGGTTGCGTGTTTGCTCGCGTGTATACCCACTCTACAGAAGCACCACCACCACCATCACCACCACCAGACTTCAACACCAGCAAGTAACAGATTATAATCCGCGGTCCCGGGTCTTTGCGCCTGCTACGTCGGTAGCGGGAAACCTCTGTAGGCCGAGTTCAATCGAACACAGCAGCGCTTTACGCGAAAAAAACTAAGTTAATAGCGAACCCTCCCCGCGGACAACATCCCGATAGTTTGAAGTAAAAAAAAACAAACTGTAAGCTAGGTAAGATATGGGATTGGAGCCTATTTTGTGTGCGACGACTGCTGGCTATCATGCCATATCACACGACAGGATGCAAAAAATATAATACCGGTATCAGATCAAATATCATGCATGTTGCGTCATAAAATATCGCATCACTTCTTGCCATACGAACAGGATTCATATTATAAAAACGAAAATACACTCCAGCTGTGAGATCGAAGATTTCGTCGAAACTCATCTTTGCAAGCGGTGTGTGATACTCCGATCGCGCGTGTTACGGGGGGTGTATACCCTCGTGAAGGATACAGGTAGGTGACTCCCCTGATAATGCCAGGGTCAACAGGACAATCATATTACATCATACCTGCATAGAAGATACTCCAAAGCTAAGGCTGTCATCTTCTCCATCCTCGGAGAACTGAAAGGCAGATCGGATTTCGGCAGGTACAAGGCAGCAGGGAGTTAAACGTTAAAAATTCAAAAATTCCCTTGGTGGGAGGGCGGGGGTGAGGGGGGGCGTGCGGGGGGGGGGGGCTGTTTGGTGGGAGCAAAGAGTGTTGCTGCTGTGGATGCGATTACCCGTAGCGATTTGCCAATGGCGGTTGTACAGGAGAATGTTAAAACTAATAAAGAAGCAAATAAATAAATAAATATTAGACATCAGAACCTCGTCAGCTCCCGCGAAGTTGGCGAAGTTGCACGTATGTGCGACGTTTTTTATTATTGCACGCAAATTCAATAGCGATTTATGTATGGCGGCTCCCTATGTGCAGGTCCGCACAAAACGACGGTTGCGCTGACCAGACCAACCCGACCCCAGACCTAACCCCAACCCTAACCCCAACCCAACCCTTTGGGGGGCTCGAGGTCTGCTCTCGAGGTCGGCAGGGGCAGTATTGAGTTTACGTGCAAATCTGAAAACCTTGCACGTACGTGCAACTAAACGCCTGGTCGAACCTCGTCGTAATCTCATCGTAAACACAACACTGCTGCCGTGTTCTTCACATTCAGGAGATGTTTATATAATGCCACCCATCTCCGTACAGCACAACCAGTCTCCGTGTGGATGCATCACAGTGAGACGAGCTCTGTCGCCACAAACTACGAGATAGAGATACTTGTACACATTGTAAATACCAGAGCAAGTGCAAGGCGATTTGGCCCAAGCAAACCGTATAATGTAGTGGTTTCCCTCGAACACCACGTATAAGAGTTGGTTTTGGAGTTCGAGTCTCGCGCGGGTCGGGCGTTTGAAGTTATGCGCAAAACTAAAAAATCCGAGCAATCAACTACTGAGAGCGCATAGCAGCGTGGGTAGGCGCAGTTCGACGCGAGTCAACGAGGGAAGAAAGGATTGACTTCTTCTCGCGATGAAAAAGAAGGCACGTACCGCCGTAGCGGGGGGAGGGGACAAGAGCCTGCTTAGTGACCCTGCATCTGAGTTACGTCTAGGGAGGGAGAAAGAGAAAGAAAAAACGCCAACATGGGATGAGCAAAAAAAAGCAAACAAATGCCAACCGCCATGAATGAGCACGCTCGGAAAAAAAATAACTAAAAACTATGCAAGCCCAGCACACCAGACTAATTGCAAAAAAAAAGAAAAAAAGGAAAGGCTGAATAAGAAAGAAAAAAAAAAGGAAAAAAAAAGGAAAAAAAAGCAATTGGCAAAGAAAGGGGGGGAACAGGACGGCACGGACACAAATGAAAACGAAGCACAACAGCCAGAGCCAGCAAGGCCGGTCGCCCCGGTGGCGTGTTAGGGTATCCTCGAGCCTGGTAGAGGTCAGTTTCGTGAGTTCGAATCCCCCCGAGTACATACTCGTATAAATTCAGATTTTGTCCCCCTCAGAAACGGGTTTTATAGTTTCCGCGCACAGACTGACTAAAATCACCCTGTTAACCCTGATAGCTACACTAACTGTAGTTGTAAGGGGAGTCGCCGACCTATATCCTTAATGAGGACACACAACTCGTAATGCGCGCGATCGGAGTATCACACACAGCTTGCAAAGATGAGTTTCGACGAAATCTTCGATCTCACAGCTGGAGTGTATTTCACTTTTTATAAATTCGTGGGGACTTTTTCTTGCGCACAATTCGACTTGCGGGAAACGCGAGAGCGTGAGTTCGACACACTCGATGAAAAGTGGACGAGCAGTGGGATTGCTGAACGCTATGCGCGATAAAAATTGAAACCAAGAACCGGGGAGGAGAAGCGACGACACCTGTGACCACGGCTTGTCGAGAAGCTGGAATGTAGAAGTGTGCGGAAAAAAAAAAAAGTATCACAGCAGCGACACCCAGCTCGCAACACCAGACACAACAGATGACGCCATCCAATCAACATCGGGGGCAGCAGTCATATTGGGTTTTTAAATTATCCTACTGCAGGAGTAGGCATGTGGGAGCGTTGCCGCTCCACGGTTTATTACCTGCGCACTACTATTGTTTCTGACGACACAAGTGGTGCAAGTATCGTCATCGTCGTCGTACCGAATTCAAGAACGAAGCCTACTATTAACCATGCCTGGAAATAAGCAAGAACGAACCAACCAACCAAGCAGATGACACCACCCAGTCGACGCGGCGGCGGAACCCAAACTACTTTAGGTTCCGAACAGAATGCATGCATGCAACTACTACTGAATATAAATCCGTATTCGTAAAGGGTTGGGAGCGTTGCTGCCTGGTCGGTCATTTGCATGAGTATGCGTTCTTCACATGAAACTGACATTTCTACCCATCTTGGCATAGTGTCTGTCCTCTACAATAGAGAAGAGATCTGCGGTCACACACATGGACAGCAAACTATACGTGACGGGCACCCATTGCAGCTAGATGTGTGTGTTCTCTTCACATTAAACCGTTCTTCTACTCGTCGACATCCAGCACACCCAGTGTCCGTACTGATTCTTCACCCTAGAAAGATCAGCTCTGTGGTCACAAGCTACGACACAGAGATAATGCATCGTAATGCATTCGACAACGCAAGATGTACAGCAAGGTGATTTGGCCATGCAACGCGAATGAGCACAAGGGCAACAAAACGAAACATGCAAAGCCAGCGCACCAGATCATTGCATTAAAAACAGAAAAAAGAGAAAGAAAGATGAAAAAGTAAAAAGAAAAAGAAAAGAAGAAGAAAATGGAAAGGTACTTGTATGTATCACATGATCTCTGATCTCCTTCTCCGTCTGTGGTCGGTGGCTTGTGGCCTGTGGCATGTGGCTCAAAAAACGAAAAATCTAAAATCGGTTGGCAAATTTCATCTATTCTTACGGAAAACAAAAAAAAACGACGAATCCTTCGCTTCGACATTTTCGATTGTATTACTTCTTGATGGACAGGGTGACCTTAGCTCCGTCCATAGGGAAACCGACGACCTGCTCTCCACGTCCCACGGGTGCCTTGGAGGGGGGATTAGTTTTGCGGTGGTGCTCTCGTGCGAAGCTGAAAGTGTTTGGTGAGAAAGAGACTACGGCGGTAGCTGCCGTAGGCCTTGGTCCGTGTGGTCCGACCAAGAAACAAAACGTATACGAAAAAAATCCTCCGAAAGACTGACTTTTGTATAATACGTAATGTGAAGCGGACTGTGAAAAGAAGGTGAAAAATGAATACAGAAAACAAGACGATTCCGTTCATTTCTTTTCTGCAGCTCGGTGCTCTCCGCTCCCCGTCGCCTCTCACCTTCGTGACGCTTGGCTTGCTCAGGAACACCCCCATTGTAGGGGAGCGCGCGTCCCGACGGGTCACGCTCAACGGAGAACGCCCACCTGCTTCTTTCTCTCTCCACCACGGACAACAGGAGCTCGCCGAACGTCTGCTCTAGTTCGCTGTTGTGGCGTGTTTTGTGTTCCTTTGCTTGCGTTCTGGTTTGCATTTGGCATCGAGACCAAAAACTTGAAAGTTCGGGCCAAGCCAGCGCCCACCCTAAACACGCCTTGCAATGATGTCAAAAACATTTGGTTAGAGAGCACACCGAGCACACCCTCTCAAATTCCACCTTCACCCCGTCTGTGCACGTGTACTTGGCTGTTCCTGGTACCCCGAGAGGAATCGATACCGGCGTTGATGGAGGAGGGAGGGGACATGTCAGCCCCTGTAGAAGATGTGGCTAGAACTAGATTTGAGGATGCCATGGACGCCGCAAAGGTCGGAGACCAGCACCGGATCAGGCTGTACCTGGACCGATTCGGGGGAAACGTCAATCTCAGAGACCGCGAGACGCAAGGCACACTCCTCCATGTAAGCACGCACTGCTGCTCTGCTCGCAGCCCGCATCTCATGGCTCAGAGTAAACCGCAAGGTAGCAAGCTGTGTTCCTCAGGTGTTGCATCTGCAGCCGTGCTTGAGTATTCGGTCAATGTAATGTATTTGAGCTGTGTGCTTGGTGTTCCTTCGAAGTTCATTTTTCAATTTTTCAAAAGTTCGTTGCACTAAAATACCCGGGTAGGCTATAAGGCAGCTGAAAATAGGCACCCTCTGGTCGGGCCAGTCTGCGTGTCTTGCTGCATTTCACGGCAGATGTGTCTTGCTGCATTGCAAGGCGGATGTGTCTTGCTGCATTGCAAGGCAGATGTGTCTTGCTGCATTGCAAGGCAGATGTGACTTGCTGCATTGCAAGGCAGATGCATCGATGCCGCAATGCTGCTGTACTTGTGCAACCCCTCTGTCATCCTCGACATGCCCTCCACCTCTTTCTCTCCCTTCCTCCGGGTGTCTTTTGCTTTAACTCCATCACAGTCTTGCTGCATTGCAAGGCAGATGCATCAATGCCGCAGATGTTAGAATGCTGCTGTACTTGTGCAACCCCTCTGTCATCCTCGACATGCCCTCCACCTCTTTCTCTCCCTTCCCCCGGGTCTCTCTTACTCTATCACAGCACCCAACGGGCGTTCAGTCGTTACTTACCTGCTACCAGTACTGCTGCTGCACTGATTTTGCACATTGGTAACAGCAGAAACCTGTGAGGTACGTACCAGGTACCTTCGCATGGACAAGTCTGAGACCTCCTCTTTTCTTGTTTCTTTGTAAAATGTACGTTGCGAAGGCAACAACAACAGCTTGCTGGGTGCAGCAGCAGCAGTGCTGACGTTCAGTTTTCAGGGTTGAGACGAACCAGTCCTTCATAAATGTGATACATGATATACATGCTCTTGTGTACCAGGTATATACGAGTGCAAGCAGCGGTGAGCAGCGGTGAGGGCTGTGTGGGTACGTGCAGACTCCCAACCTCCATTTGAGCCGTTGATGGTGTTATTTTCGATGGTGGTGGCGCTGTTGCTGCTGCTGTTGTTGACGTTGCTGCTACCGTCTGCTTGTCGTGGTTGTCGTTGTTGTCGTCGTTGGTGGTGTTGCCGTTGCAGCACCCGTACAGCAGTCTCGAGGGTAGCGGGTGCGGGGTAAAGGTAAAAACACTCCTGCGCTAGGAGACTACTTGCGTTTTGCTGTTGTTGTCTTTAGATTGTTGTCGTTGGGTTATGTACCAGTACAACTTTCTTTCTGTTCTACCCCACGATTGCCATCTGTTTGTAAGTGAGTGCGAAAGCGCACCAACCCAGGGTCCGTGTGGTACTCAATCGTAATCCTTCTACTGCAGCGAAAAGAGATGCCAGTGAGCACGTTACGAATGCCCAACATGCCGTTTTGTACGTAGCACTTATTCATCAGATGTACCAGGTACTCTCCAGCTCGAGTCGCAGAGGCGTTAGGCCCCACCGCCCGTAGACTGCAGATGTACACTCGGCGGTCTGATATATGCAAATGTTGCAGTGTTGATGTTGAAACGGACGATATGCAGAATATACGAGGCACGGAGACAAGGAGATGTCATGCATAGATCTCACAACAGTAGTTTCAATAGCAGCAGCTCTGAAATGCGTACGCAGTCCGCTGTCCTACTTGTGGCAATTATACGACTCCATGCCTGTACTTCGTACACCAGCAGCGGCAGTATAGTGTATACGGCAGCAGTCCAGACGTTACAGGAAAATACTGAGAGCTCTGCGAGTGAGTGCAGAGTGCAGACTGCTGTTTCGTTTTGTTTTGCGGACGATTTCACTGCCCACCTGCCTCCCGACCTGCGCGACTGCCTACTTTGTTTGCCCTGTACCACAATATACGATATACCAGGTATAGCCTATGAATCATAATCAGAATAAATATAAGCTGTCAGAGAGTGCATCATGTCATTAGACTACTCTGTAGTCGACATGGCGACGCGTGTTCTCCGACAGCCTCACGTCTCCGGTTCTCGAGCTCTTCCACGAGTAGTGGAGACGCCGTGCATGATTCGCTAGCGGGCTGATGTAATGGTTCTTCAACGATAATTGCCTCAGAGGGGATGACTGCGACTCCACCTATCAACTAGGCGCAGCAGCTGCTACTGCTGGTGCTGTGTTGGCTGTTGCTGCCTCGCTGTGCCACAGTACGGCAGGCGCACCAGCAACATTTGACACAGCCAGCATCAGTAGCACAGCAACAGCAGTATCGTAGAAGAATGGCACCAGCAGGAGCAGCGGTCGGTCTGGCCCGCTCCCGCTGTCGGAGCTGCAGCCGCACCAAAAGCGGCTGCTTTGGGGGGGGGGCGTAACTCCATGCTGCAGCAGCAGTACCGGCAACAGCAGCAGATAACGTGCTGTTGTTGTTATTGTTGTTATTGCTGTTATTGTTGTTCTCAAATTAACACGCACAATGAAGTCCGTAGTCACAGGACACGCTCCGGTCACTCTGGAGTGGAAGAATACGCCAGGGAAAATACACTAGCAAACCAAAAGTGGTACACGCGTACATATATCATTACAGGAGCAATTCATGCCTCCTCCAAAAAAAATAATAAGATGAAATTGGGAATCAGCCTACATACGTGCCAGGCCCATACTGGTATTTATACATGCGTGTCAATGTTCGCGTCTGAAAAGCGACTACACCGCATCCCACCCAGAAAAGACTACCACGTTAACGCTTTTACAACTGGAGACCCCTTTTAGGGGACAAATTTACTTGAAGTTAGTATAGGAAGGGATTTCGGGCTCCAAGGGGGTTGACACGTTATGCTGCACCTGCTGCGTTCACGCAGACAGCCTCCCTGCCCACGGTCCACCCATGAGCTATGACCTTCGTACAGCAGTAGAATGTCTCACGGTGAGGTCGTGGTGTGCGAGAGCAATGTATCCGCCTTATAAAAGCCTCAGCCCAGGTTCTTAGTGCAGGTCCCAAATCGCTCCAAACGATTTTGACCGCTTATGTCCTCACTCCGACGGCCCTATTGGGGGACCCCTACTCTGCAGCCTATAATAGCCCCCCAACGCCGCCCCGTGACCCGTGACGAAACAGACATATTATACGTCAGTGTTGAATGTAATAAATTCGAAATGGTTCATGTTGACCCTTTGTCCTCTACCAGCCGCCCTCCACCTATTGGAACGACTGCACCCACTACTAAGAGTTGTTGGGACTCAATTACACTTGGAATTGAAATTGGAACGTTTGTAGAGTCATTGTTACTACGTACGACGCCCCCGGGTACAGGTATTTAATACCTTGTACCAGGTACCAGATGCTTGGGATAACATCGGGCGCCGACGTGGAGCCAATCGAGCTATTATATTAACATATATGTATGGCACACGGAGACCCACAACCGGCGCGCACACCATCACGACGGCAGCAATCATCTTTTTTTTGCTGGGCTTTTTACGAGGCTAGTGCATGTTACCTATGTATGTCGTTGGTTTTTGTAGTGTTGGTAGAGGGTAGAGTTGTGTACCCTTCATGGGGAACGCCCCCCCCGCAATTTTCAGGGACGTGGTATCGTGGCTGTACTACGCCTTGTCAGATAGTCCGGGAAGACGTGGTGATCGTTGATGTTTGTATGGAGGTTTTTGGTTCGATTGCTCTTTTGTCACTACATGGCCGCGGGTCGTCACTCTGACCGGACTCCAGACAAAAGGCGTGTTCCTCTCTGTTCACGACCACCTTGCGTTTCGTACGGTGCAGGCAGCACTCTGGACAGCAATCGCTGTAGCCACCGAGTTGGTTAGTTTTGGGAACGAGGGGGACTCTATGCTGCAGTTTGGTGGATACCCGCGGCCATGCTGCTGGTTCAGTTTGCACATTGATTTATTTGTACTAGTGCGCCCTCGTAAATCATATTTTAGGTGGGAAAGCGTGGTGTGTTTACCGGCCATATTTTGGTTTTATTACCGTTTTCCGGATTTTCCAAGGGCTGGACCACCTTCATGTAATCACGGACTCCAGTTTTTGTACAAGCAGTTAATGTGAGAAAAACAATCGCAGGTGGAGACCCACCGTCGAAGGAATCAAAAATGTACAGGCGCAGGCAAATCCCGCACTACCCAGGTCAAAGACAGAGCAATTGGAGCTGTCGATTCCTGGGTGGCTATCTCACCTTCTTGGGCCAACCCTCATAGGGTTCGGCCGAAGAAGGCCGGCAAGCCCAAGGTGTTGACTAATCCGAGGAGCGAGGTTAACACCAAGTCTGCGTTTTGCAGATGGACAAAAACTGGTACACAAACGAAAGTTAATGGAGCTTAATCTTTTTTTCCTGGATCTCCTGGAGGATTTCAGAAACAACAACAACAACAACCATCATCGATATTGAGGTTTTTGAGCCGCTCGCCCGCAATCCTCAATCAAGACACCACCAGATCCCGATATAGACTACCAGTTATATCAGTTAGTAGTCCAGAATCTATCGTCTCTACGCTGCACAGCAGCACCAGTAGCACACAACTCCCCGAGAAAACTGTTTTAGCCCACCCCGTCACCCATCGCCACTAGTGCTGAATATTGTACCGAAAGTTTCGATAAGTCGCGCGATACAAAAAAAATATCGAACCGAAACAAGTTCGGTATTTCGATAACGATTTCGATAATTCGATATATTGATACGATAAAACGATAAAAAGCCGAACGTCCCAGAGGTCGGCACGCAACACAGCAACAAACTGCAGTGACTTGGGACGTCTCATGGGAACCCCAACACCCTACTGGATGACCCCTGTATAGGACATCCACTAGGGTGTTCAGTGGATGTCCCATGGCATGTCCCATAGGGTGTCCCATGGTATATCCCATCTGACATCCCATTAAAGTCCCGCAAGAAATCTTATACGAAGCCCCATAGGACGTCAGTCCCATGCGACATCCCATAGGAAGTTCCATGGGAGTCCCATAGGATGCCCCGTGGGAATAGTTACCCCGTGCCCACGAGATGAACGACAACCCATGGATCTTCTCGTAGTTCACCCCGGGCCATCCCATTATCAATCCCATGGGACATCCTACGGGATGTATGGGGACATATCACGGGATGTATGGGGAGATCCCACGGGATGTATGGGATCCCATACGGGGTGTATGGGATCCCATGAGCTCCCCATGGGTACGGGATGTATTGTCCCATACGGTGTCACATGGGGTGAAAAACCTCTCATGGGCGATCCCACGCCACATTCCGTGGGATATATGAGACCGCATGGGATGGACGACCTCCCATGAGCATGAAATGGAATGTCCTATGGGACATCCGATGGAATGAACGACCTCCCATGGACATCACACAGGATATGTGATACCAGGTATATGAGATATAAATATATATATGATCATTATTTTCCTGGGGAGATTCGGTCAGGAGTTTTTTTCCGTCTCGGCCTCAGTATGCGATTCTCGGAACTGGAATTCTCGATCAGATAGCTTCGTTCGCGCGCCGTCTTCGGGGGGCGGCTCGAACGTCCCTCGCCCTGCCGTATCCGTTCCGCAGCTGGCCAGGATCTGGTACGTGGGCTGAGCGAGAGAAGCGAGAAGTGCGTAAATTTTTGTATTTTGGGCGGTATACGCCCGAGCTATCATTGGTTCTTGGCATATGCAGAGCTTGAACGAAAAAAACTCATGCGAAAACATGTATTTCCAAGTTGGCATCATTTCCAAAATTCTTGTGTCGTCCCCACCACACTTTTTTCATGGTCACACCTCGAAGCGTTTGGCCTATTGTCGTACGACTGCTGTGTCGTTGCTTTTCGATATCGGATTCCACGGTTAAATACCTTTATGCGATCGTTCGTTGTCTTCAAGGGGGGGCGTTCCCTACCCAACGACATCATTTCACCCAGTGTCCGTGCTGATTCTTCATCCTAGAGAAATACAACTTATTATTATGTGGTCACAGAGTGTGAGACAGAGTAAACTAAACAATCGCAATTAATCAAGGTATATAGCAAGTGAAATTCTAGCGTCCCGGGTACGAGAACACAACAAAACAGGTCAGACCATGAAAAAAAATAGAAAATTAACACTACGAACGACGTGGTCGCTTTTAAAAATCGCAGTACGAGAAACAATGTCTTGTCAGTCTTTTTCGTCGCTGCTTCCAAGAGCCGTTCCGTATATATTGGTCCACGATCAACGACCCATCTTTGATGACCGCATAATTGATATCTCACACTAATTCCATGTATATTTATCCCCACAAACGAAACGTGGATGCACTTCTAAAGGTAGGTGTGATTATCAAGGTGGTAGTGTTTCGAACGCTTTGTTGTGTGGTTGCAAGAATTGCGCTGGCTACTGAGTGTTGTAGTTGTTGCTGGTCAATCCGTTCAGCACCTCGACGTGAACGCGGATGGATGCTGAGCGAGACAAGCGAGAAGCGCGCAAATTTTTGTATTTTGAACGGTACTCTCCAGTTATTCTTCGGATCTTGATGTATGGAGAGGTTGATCAGATAAAACTTGGCAAAATATAATTTCCAAATTGGCGTTATATGTTGTCCCAAAACAAATAATATTTACTGTAAAATAATTCCCATGGTACTGCGGTAGGTATCATAGTGCATTTATTTATTGAATTTCGGTAGGTACACGTACATACATGGATATAGACGTGGCAAGCGGACGCATGGCTAAAACGAGGAGGAGGTAGTAGTGACTATGACTACTGCCCCAGGAAAAGCCACACAGCAGCATTGCGAGTGGCTGCGTCCCCGGGGCCACGAGGGTGGTATTGTACAAGTTCGGGCAAATCGACATGGTTTGTACTCGCGTTCAAGTAATATAGGTACGTACGAGTGAGACCACACAGAGCGATGCTCTATTACACACAACATGCTTTTTGTGAGGGAGCACCAAAAACAGGGAAAATACATTTTCGACACAAAAATCAAGAGGGGAAAAATAATCGTTCCTCCTGTTTTTAAGCTGCGCCACGCGAAGGCCGTAGTAAGTAGACGGCATCCACGGAAGAAACCATGGAGTGGCATGCATTCGTCTCGGTATCGCATCGTTTGGTGTTTTTTTTTTCCCGAAAAGACTCTTTGGAGAAATATAGGCGGTGTGCTTTGTTGTTGCTGTGGTCCCTGACTCCATTGCTGTTGTCGTTTGCCGGTCAAGTGCAAGCGGTCGTGTTGGTACGTAACTGACAAATAAGTGTGTTTTGCTTCGTGCTTGACGTGCTCCTTGCTGCTGATTGCTGATTGATCATCTCTTCTTGTGAGTTTTTTTCTTTTGGCACACTTCTACTTTCCAGCTTCTGGACATACAAACCGTGATCACAGGTGTCGTCCCTCCCGCCCCCCCCCGGTTATTGCCTTCATTTTTTTTGGCGCATAGGGTTCAGCACCCACTGATCGTCGATTTTTCATCTAGTGTTGCTACCTCACGCTCTCGCGCTTTCCTCAAGTCAATTAGTGCACAAGAAAAAGTCCCACGAAAAATTATACGAGTACGCACTTGGGGGGATTCGAACTCACGAAATTGACCTATACCAGGCTCGAGGATAACCTGATACGCCACCCGGGCAGTGAGAGATATAGAGCCGGTCGCCCCGGTGGTCTAGTGGGATTACACCGTTACTACTAGCGTTGGTCCTTGAGTTAAATCGCCACCGCGTTGTGAGCTTTGTTGACTTTACTTATTTGCAGAAATAAATGAGCAAAAAAGGATCAATAAACTGCTGAAATCGCCTAGCAGCGTGGGTAGGTACAATTCGACGCGAATCGACGAGGGAAGGAAATGCTGAATTATTCTCGCGATGAAAATTAGGGCATGTACCTTAATGGGGAGGGGGAAGGGGAGCCCGCTATATGACCCCGGATCTGAGTTATACTACTGGGAGGGCGAGAGTAGTGCGAGCATCGCGATAAATGGGATGGGAAAAAGACAAGAAGTGAAGTGTATTACTGCTGCTGTAATAATACGATACCGAAGCAAGTTGCACCGATCGACTCGATCTGGACCGACTGCTGTATATTATGCAATCGGTCCATGTGCAACTTCTCTAATCACAGGCCAGTATGAGGTGAGAGGCATTCAACTTGCTGAACTTCGTAGTTAGTGGTGGTTTCCTCTATCCACGAACCCCGGCCGAGCCGATCAATCGAAGGTTAGGTTACACTGTGCGGGGTGGTATCGAGGCAGGGGGTCAAATGAAATGTCCGCGTACCGCGGGGTTGGGGTATACGAATATGAATTCAGCAGTCGCGCGAGTTGCCCCATTTTTTTCTAGTTGAAAATACCTTCAAGGTGCTGGCGTTGTATACGAACCTCAGCTAGCTAAGGCTTCCACACCGTGCGGTGTGGTGTCGACCCGGGAGAAGTCGGTTTTCGTCCCCGGTTTGTTGGAGTTGATGGAGTTTGGAAGGATTTCTGGAACGGCGGTGGAGCCCTATCTCATCGGGTGCGTCGGAACGCCCCCCGCCCGTTTTGCTGGTTTATCTCCTCCCCGGGTGTCCCTGGCTCTACGAGCTGCACAGCCACTCAACGATAAGCCAATGTGAATAATAGAACATTGTCGCACCATCGTGCGGGGCTGTGTCGACCCGCGGGAGAAATCGCTTATCGTCCCCGGTTTGTCAGGATTTCTGAGACGGGCGCAGGACTCTATATCCTCCCATGGTGGCGTTGCCCTCATGTCCGAGCCCCAGCCAATCAGCGTTAAGCGAATGTGGTTGGGGTTCCACGTCGTGCGGAGTAGTGTCGACACTGGAGGCCATCGTTATTGTTCCCGCATTTTTGGAGCTGTAGAGATTCGGGGGATTCATGAATCGGGGACCCTATCTTCCCCGTGTGCGACGGAAATGCCCCCCCGTTGATGGGCCTCTATTCGCCTAGGACGGCGCTGTGGAGCTCGAACCAATCAGCGATTAGCCAACGGGATTGGGGTTTCTCACTATGTAGGGTGGTGTCGACCCGAGAAAGCTCGGTTTGCTTCCCCGGTTGATGGAAGTTTTAGTTATGTGGAACGACCTCTGGATCGAGATGGGACCCTATATCCTCCCGAGGTGGAGCTGGCTCAACATACGAACCATGGCCAATCAGAAAACCGGCCGGTGAGGTTGGGATTTCCACACCGTGCGGGGAGGTATCAACCCGGATGATATCCGGGTTCGTCCCCGGGTTGTTGGAGTTGTAGATGTGTGGATGGATTCCGATCCTGGCATGTGACCCTATCGTGCCCGGGTGACGCCTCCTTTGTGTATGAATCCTGGCCAATGCGTGATCAGACAAAAATGGCATGTTTTTAGTTTCGTCTATAAAAACTCGAGTCTATATTCTTAGCTGTCAAAATCGTAAGCGCTGTAGTCGCGTACTGTATCTACAAAAAGTGAGCGATCTACACAGCTAGCAACAAGCAGCAGCACTGCAATAGCATTCGAGGAGTTGAATGACGAAGGCAGCCATACCACCGTGTTTCGCGCCTGGAACAACGTCAGTACGTCTCTCCACGATCCGACAGCACACAGACAGTCAATCTGGGAGGCTCGGACCAAGGTGATACTAATATATCATGCTTTACTGTATGTTTCAGAAGCTGGCTCAGTGCACGCCTCTCAGTGGCTACGAAGAGGACACACAGCGGACATGGTCAGTCACCTTACTGACCCCGGATGCTTGATTGAGTTAAAATATTATTTGAAACGCACTCGACACGTTTCGTCGCCAGACTAAAGGGTCAGTCGGCGTGTGCTCGGATTTATCCGATCGAAATCTGGTGAATGAAGCTCGGAATCGGATTCACTTAAAAAACGGTAGCTATTAATAGTAGTACACTGTTATGATTGGTAGTCTATATCGAACTCTTGGCATTGCCTTACATACTGTACGCGCAGACTATGATTGCGTGTGGTGACTTGTTTTACTCTACCAAACTTTAGTATTGAATCGAACAATTCGAAGTGCTGCCCTGCCCTACCCATGCGGAGCCCTTGTATCTCATGGGATGATGGACATCCCATGGAAGGGCCGCGGGATGTACGATGAGACGGCCCATGAGACGGGCGGCATCCGAACGACATCTCATGGATCACCCCGTGGACCATCCCATGAGACAGCTCATAGGGTGCTTTGAATCCCCATTTATGGGGCATCCTATGGCAAGGATTGAGAGACTTCGGGACCTTCCGTGGGGCGGCCGAAGGGAAAGACCATTGGACAACCCCTCGAATGCTCGGCATCCCATGGAACATCCCATATGATGCTTGACATGCCACAGGATCTTCTTTACGTTGTCCTATGCATGCACGAAGTAGAAGGTCCCATAGGTTATCGCGTGAGGTTTCCCACAGGATTTCCCATGGTATGATATATCCCATGGGGATGTGTCCCGAGGCAACTTCCTACCAGGTATGAGATGCCACGCAATGATTACTATGGCATCTTGAACGACCTATGGGATGTTGTATGTCCGGAAGGGCGTCGTAGGGAACTTCCTATATATTGTGAAAAATAAAAATACACTCAAGCTGTGAGATCGAAGATTTCGTCGAAACTCATCTTTGCAAGCTGTGTGTAATAGTCCGATCGCGCGTATTACGAGTTGTGTGTCCTCATTAAGGATATAGGTCGGCGACTCCCCTTACAACTACAGTGTAGCTATCAGGGTCAACAGGGTGATGTTAGTCAGTCTGTGCGCGGAAACTATGAAACCGTTTCTTGAGGGGGACAAAATCTGGCTGCCGTGGAATGCACCAGTTTATTATGTATATCCTGTAGTCGTATGACCGGTGAGGGTGCGCGGGCGGGTATAGGAGAGATAGGTCGCATAACTAAATACGAGCTTACTGCTTGCGTAATGCCATTAGGTGCTGGTAGGGGCGCCGGGGAAGGGGGGGGGGGGGGGTTAATTGAAACTTGACGACCATATAAATGAATTGGAGCTACGGCATGGGTGGCTCAAAAGATAAAGAGATTATATCACCTGTCGGGTAGTGTATATAAACTCTGGCGGGTTTTGTTTTTTGGTGGGGCGGAGGGGGGGGGAGGAGGGAGGGAGGGGGCATGGGGGGGGGGGGGGGGGGTAGGTGTTTGTAGGAGGGCGGGAGGTTGTTAAGAGGGGGGGGGCGGAGGTAGATGGGAGCAAAATAGGTAGATGCCCAAAATCAAAGAAAATCTATGAGGTGGATGGGAGCAAACTATACGTCGTGTTGTTTTCACGTTAATTTTATTAATACTATTAACAGTGGTTTTTAATTTCCGTATAAGATGAATACTCTACCATGACGACTAATTCATAGTGACTTGTGTGTGGAGCTTGCGAAACACTGCTGCTGTAGCTAAATACTACCAGTACGACTACAAACGCGTGCCACATAGGATACCTAGTATTCAACAGGTGCGTGTTCTTGACGCTAAACTGATATTTCCACCCATTTACATCCAGCACAATCAGTATCCGTGCCAATGCCGAGCTCTGAGGCCACAAGTTATAAGACAGAGAATAGACACCGCAAATACAGCGAGCAAGGTGATGTGATCATGCAATGCCACCGGCAGTGAACAAGAGGGGAAAAAGTGATAATCAGCACACGGGCTTAATTTTTTGAAAGGAACGCTTGACGCATCCGCGCTCAATTACGTTAGTTCGGTCGGCATAGGTTGGGAGGTGATACATGCAGTATCGCGTAAGCCACAAATGGGAATGGTCCATGGGATTTCCTATGGGGTGCCGTGGGGTATGCGCACAAGATGTCGAAGACGATAGGACACGCATACCTCCACGGGACCTCCCATGAGACGTAAAACACCTATGGGATCAACGTATCCATCGGGATACCCCACAAGATCCTGCACAACAATGCATGGGACCCATTGGTACCCATTGGTACTGTGGAACGTCCCATGGGGTCGTCGGATACCTACGGGACGTCCCATTGGGTGCCCAATCGGACGGCCCACAGGAAATAATCCAAGCGAAGTTATAGCAATAGAGATTCCTGATGAACATGTAAATATAAAGCAAAAGGAGTTTATATGTGTATGTATAACCATTCGTACCAGGTACTGAATAGTGGTGTCATCATACTTCCTCTATGTCTCATGAAGTCTGCGCTGTTATGTTTGTGCGAGCCCTTAACCGCCGTGTCCAATTTGATTTTCGTTTTTTTTTTTCTTCATATTTTGGCGTTTTTTAGATAAAACTATTTGTTTATTTTTTCCGGCTCGTGCTTGAACCAGGCGACCGAACGGCCGAAGAAAGACCAGTAGGTCCCAAAATGGCAATATTTCGCCCCTTTTCCATAGGAAACTAGAGGGTCGGGGGAGAAAAAACGTCCTCGCCAGGGTGTGTAACATGGTGCCCGGTGCCATGTAAAGTAGAAGGGCCGACGCAGCAACCACCACGGTAACGTTGTGTGGCACTGTATACATTGTGTAGTGAGTTGTGGCTGTCGTTGTCGTGTCCTGATACTCATAGAGGAACAGTTTAGTATCTTTCAGTACAGTGTAGTATACCTGATCGGGGGTATTTTTCTTTTCGACATACCTGGTACACAATACACGGTATACCTGGTAGCCAATACCTGGAATACCTTGGTCCTGGCAACCTTCTGCTGGTGTTTTATTCATTTGTGTTTACGGGTTCTCTTCGTGCGGGTTCTCGTGGTGATGACGCGACCCCCTAAACATACGAACGTGGCCTTTTTGCGCCTGTTTTCGCCTCCATTACCGTTATCGTTATCGACGTTCTGGGTTTTGCGGTACGGTAACGATAATGATCGTTATCGTTATCGTTATCGGTGTTATGTTGGCCTTATCGCACCGATTTTTTTTTTGAGTTTCGATATCCAACACTGATCACCACCACACGCTGGGCCGGCCAAGAAACCCTTACATCACCAATTTGGCCGCGCAGGACTCAATTTTTGGAGTTTGGACCTAAAATTTTGAAATGTGATTCGGAAGCCTCTCGCCGAAGAACGATTGTTTTCGTTTTGGTTGACTTTGGGCCACGGGAAAGTTGCCACGAATCCGAAGTCGTAGGTTAGTCATGCAAAAACTTGATTTTTTTTTGGACCTTCAAGACGTTGTTCGGCGAGAGGCTTCCGAATCACGTCTCTAATTTCAGGTCCCAACTCCAAAGATTGCGTGGCGCGTGGCCAGATTTCGAAAGGCCCGTTTTTACGAAGAAAACGTGCTAACGTACGTATGATATACAGTATGGAATAGAGTTTTGGTAATATATCTTGATGGGTGGTGAATTGGGCAAAGTAACTTATCTTGATGTTTTTCTAGGGTCTTGAGCATTGCCTCCCATAAATTTCATCTTGATCGGGAACGACGACGTTTATACGAATTTAGTCTGAAAAAGTTGGTGCTTTTGAGCTTTCGCGGATATCTCGGCGAGATCGAGTCGGGAAAAAAAAAAACTGAGAATTTTTTACATGCTTTTCTTTCTGGCATGTGCAATGTTGTATCAGCGTCAGCGCCTTCAATTTTCAAGTCCTAACTCGTAAACGCGGTGGCGGTAGAGCTTTCTGAAACATTATCCGTTTTTCGGCCGGCCCAGCTTGTATGCTGTTGTTGAAAAGAATCTGGAGTCCGTGGTAACACAAAGGTGCTGGAGCCCGAGGAAGATCCGAAAAAACATGATGAAATCAAAAGTCGACCGTTACTATGATATGATATTAGCCTGTAGCGCTCGGCTCTAATCGTCGCTCTTCTCCCATCGCCAATTTAGGCAAAAGCAGTACTGTATCCCAAGGCGTTTCACTTTCCACAAGCTGTGTTCCAGTTTCCATCTGCATGCAACTCCCATAGAGTACGAGCTGGGCCAGCCATAAAACGGAGAATCCTTCCTAAAGTCGTATCTCGTGAACTACTGCGAGTTAGGACTTGAATAATTGAGGCACCGACCCTGATGCCACACTGAAGATGTAAAACTGTTGCTGTTGTTGTTCTCACATTAACTCGCATAATCAAGTCTGTGGTCACAGGACAGGCTCCAGTCACTCTGGAGATGAGCAAAACTATGTACATGTGAAAAAAAGAATGAACGTGTTTGGAATCCGACTCGATCTCGCTGAAATATCCGCGAAAAAAAATTAAAAGCACCATTTTTTAAACGTTTTATTCATCCAGACTTTGACTCCAAATTCGACATATCCTTCGTGAAGACATACACGCCCCATACATAACACGCGCGATCGAAGTATTACACATCGCTTTCAACGATGAGTGTCGACGAAATCCTATCTCACAGCTGTAGTGAATTTTTAACTTTTATTATGAAGTCGTTCGTATTGCAATGAGTTTTGAAAAAACGTTGTTCCCGATCAAGGCGAGAATGAAATTGTAGATAGAGCTGAGGCCACAACGAGAAGATCGATGTCAGTTGCATTGCCCAGTTCGTTGCCCATCAAGAGATGTGGCCAAAATACGATTCCGCACGTAAAACAAGTAGTAACGAGAAAAGGACATTTCTGCAGTGCAGCGCTCAGTTTTGAGGTTTTCGTTCCAAAGAGTTTATCCTCGTATTTGCAACGGACGTCAAAGTTTTTTCAAGCTGGACCAGTTTAGTTTCAGTTTTTTTCGAAAACAAACATGGCCGTTTTTGTGTTTTTCGGGGTTTTAAATCGGTCGTATCTCTGGAAAAAAGACCTAATTGAAGTGGTCCAGCATGCCACATGTTGGTTGTTGCATGAACAACCCCGTGTCTTTTTTTTTCACGTTCTTCTGCGTAAAAAGGAGCTCCGCATGGCCCATCTCCTGTTTATGCAGAATCTTGGCTGGTCCAGCTCCTACGTACGAGCGAACGAGCAGTAGTTTGTGGTGATCAAGGCTACGCTACTGAGGGTACCCATTATTCGCCGCCGGATTTGAGCCACTCGCACGACTGGCCCTGTACCTCGATACAAGAAAAGACTTTACAGTAGGCTACTTTTTTTTGGAGTAGCGCAGCTTACCGTTGTATTGCGAACACATGTCGCATGCTGGCATGCTTAACGCAGCACGAAAGCTCAACCCTTTTTAGCACCCGAAAACACCTCCCTATGCTATTTCCAAGTAAATTTTTCAGGCTACTTTTTTTCGGCGCAGCGTAGCTTACCGTTGCATTGCGAACACATGCCGCGTGCTTAAAGCAGCACGAAAGCTTGACCCTTTTTAGCACCTAAAACTCTCTATTCTACTTCCAAGTAATTTTCTCCAAGAATGGGTTTCCAGCGGTAAAGGCGGTAATACCGCAAAGGAACAGGGGGGGGGTCACTCGCGCGAGTGACCCCGAGCCACCCCAAAAAGAAAGAAAAAAAGTAGGTGATCCCCGTATGATGTACCCCATGGCTGTGGTGTTTTTGAAGGATATTTCCCGAAATTTGCATGTGCCAGATTGTTCCAGGCGTACCAGTACACAATAGTTTGTCCCGTGAACGTTAAGCATGACTCTGGAGCAGTTGCAAGTTGTTAAGAGGGTGAAGACTTGAAAATTCGAGCGATGATGAGCCTTTCCAACCCGTTTGGAACTGCTGCTGCTGCTGCTGCTGCTGCACCGATTGCTTCCGGGACAAAATTGGAATTTGGAAACCAAGTTGTGGTGGTGAAAACGCGCCCTCGTTTTTGGAAGATTGGAATAATTGTACCCACGTTTCGGAGACGAACTGCGTGGCATCTTGAGCTGGAAAATAAATGTGGCGGCAAAACACGTCCTCGGTCTGGCCGGGGGGAGGGGGGGAACTGCAGACACGTTTCGGAGGCAAAGTTTTTGGAACTAGAGTGGGTAAGCGCAATGTGGTGGTTAAACTCACGCGCCGTCGTTTTTGGGGGAAATTGGAACTACTGCACCCAAGTTTTGGGGACAAGAGTGTATACGTGAAAGTACGAGTACTTGGAAGGAGATTTGGGGACGAATTGTGGCGGTAAAAACGCGCTCTCGTTTTTGGCGAGAATTCGAAATTTCACCCACGATTATGGCACACAGTACCGCTGTGGAAAACGAGTGGGAAGTTTATTGTGGCAGCCCCCGCGAAGTTGCACGGACGTGCAAGGTTTTTTAGATTTTCCCGTACTGTAAATTCAATAGCGGCTTATGTATGGCGGCTCCCTATGTGCAGGTCCGCACGAAACGACGGTTACGCTGCCCAGACCATCCCGACCCCAGACCTAACCCTAACGCTAACCCTAACCCTTGGGGGGCTCGAGGTCAGCTCTCGAGGTCGGCAGGGGCAGTATTGAGTTTACGTGCAAATCTGAAAACGTTGCACGTACGTGCAGTTAAACGCCTGGTCAGTATTGTGATGGTGAACACGCCCCTCGTTTTGGGATGAATCGGAACTGAACTTACGTGTTGGGGACGGAGGACTTGGAGTTAGAGTTGGAAACAGCTTGGGGTGCTAAAACTTGCCCTCGCTGTTGCGGGGAATTTGCACTGCACCCACGTTTTGATCACAAAAGTACTTGGACTTTAACCCCTGTAGAGCCCCCAAACCCCTCCCTAAACCATTTCCAAGTAGTTGTCCCCCAAAAGCTGGTTTCCAACTGAAAAGGCGTTATTGTAAAGGGTTATATGCTCCTCAGGTGCCAGATAAACGGTCCGGTCTACTGTGAGGGACTGCTGTAGTAAGGGGCCAGATTTTTGTGAAGGGGCAGCGATGTACTAGAAACCCTGCCGGCCTGATGTACTATGGCCTGTGGTCCCTTGGAGGCAAATATGCAGGCGGCGCTTTCGTCGCTTGACCGGCGGCAATTTTCCAAATAGTTTGCCTTGACTGACGCCAAACTACTACCTGGTAGGTTTTCGTGTGGATTGTGGTTTGACACGCTTGACCGCTGGACGTTTTCCCAGGACTGACCGCCTCATGGCATGTTTTGCTTGGCATTGTCCGCCTGCTGTATTAGGACCCGGGCATGCAGTGTGGCATACAGCAGTACACGATTATTGACGGTGTTGTATTATAAACAACGCGGCTTTGTAGAGCACTTGGGGTTCGAACGAGATGATTGGAGGACTTGGGGGTAGCGTCGCAACATCGTTCGTGGCGTGTGACACATTCGTACGCCATTGCTAGCATTGCCCGGGCACACTCACAAACAGTGCACAGAGAGAGAGGGAAAGCGCGCGCGCGTGTGTGTGGGGGGGGGGGGGGGGGGCGAGGGAGGGAGGGAGAGAAACTTGCATGGTCTAAATGTTTGAGGTATCTGGTGTCATGTATATCTCGTATGTAATGACATTTCCAAGCTCATGTACGTGCGTACCTAGCGTTCTGCATCGTCGTGCCACCTGCTAATGATATACTGGAGTAGTGTGTATTGCTTACAACAGCACTATTAATAGTGCTATGACACATTATACTGCCACATGTACTTGATGAGCGTTCATGCTAAAGGAAGAGTCCCGGAGATACGTACTTGTTAGTACAAAGTACCCTGTACATTGTTCAATGCAGTTAATTTTTGTTGGCGACAGGGTTCTATGTATCGACCATAGACCAATAAGGCAGCAGGCAGCGAGAAAAACGCAGCCCTTTCCCAAAAAAATAACCCGAATTTCCCCGGAAGTAGCGACGATTGCTGTGGACCCCGAGTATGGTGGTCGAGAGTTACACGTGGCACAGGCTGCCACGCCGGAAAACTAATGCACTCGATATATTGTGACTTGTGCACGCCAGCAACTTAGGAAAGCTGACCTTGTGTTTCTTTCAGAGATCGCCGAGTCACCGAGCGCCAAATATCACATTCCTGAAATTTTGTGAACGAAATCACCGGCTCCGGTTAGGTCATGTGCTCGAGTCGGCGGGTATCCCCCCGTTCCCCATAGCGGGGTTTGCAGCTACCAGCATCGGGATCCCAGTCTCTTCCGTGAGCAAACCTTCTTCAACGGGTGTCTGTGTTGGCGGCAACACCCCGGAAAGCATCCCACCGCCTTCTCAAGTTACGTGTGACACTTGTATTCTGACCTTACAGAAGAACGGAGACGCCCTCGTTTCTTTTGTTGACTATCGCCACACCCTTAGCCCCTTCAGAGCCCCAAAATCCCTCCCTATACTAACTTCAAGTAACTTTGTCCCCAAGAAGGGTTTCCAGTGTTGTAAAGGCGTTTTATCATTATGGCCAAAAGGGTATGGTTATGGGTTCACTCTTGGGGCCGTTTTGGCGGTGGCTCGGGATAACACCATTTTTTTTTGCCGTGTCTGAGCCACTCGCACGAGTGACTCTCTACCTGCCGGCCGAAAATAAATTACTTTCGACGAAACCCTTTTGTAGGGGAGGGGTTCCTTTTGAGGCATTTGCTTGCAAGGGTTCGGGGTCACCCGGGCGAGTGACCCCCCTATTGCGAGTGACCCCCCTATTCCCGTGCGGTCTCAGACTTTCGAGATATTTAATTTTGGCGAATGTGAATCCGCGATGCAATAGTTAGCTACGCTGTGCACGAAGAATATCGCCTGAGATACGTTCGACAGTAAGGTACAGAGACACTCGTGCGAGTGACTCTGTACCTGTCTCACTGAGTGAAAGTTGGGGTGTTATACTAGGATACCATAGCCTTGGTGAGATGTAGCACCTGGTAGTTTTAGGTACAGAGACACTTGTGCGAGTGACTCTGTACCTCTCACTGAGTGAAAGTTGGACTACGATACCATAGCCTTGGTGAGATGTAGCACCTAGTATGCTTTTTTTTGGCGCAGCGTAGCTTGCCTTTCCGTTGCGGATTCATGTCGCAAAATTCGAAAAAACACGAAAGGTCAAGGTCGCATATATATATAGGTCGCCCAGGTGGCGTATCAGGTTATCCTCGAGCCTGGTATAGGTCAGGTTCGCGAGTTCGAGCCCCTCCGAGTGCGCACTCGTATGATTTCGTGGGGACTTGCTCTTGCGCACAAATTGACTTGCGGAAAGCGCGAGAGCGTAAGATAGCAACACTCGATAAAAATCGACGAGCAGTGGGATTTCTGAAGCCTATGCGCGACAAAAAATTGAAGGCAAGAACCGGGGGGGGAAAAGGGACGACACCTGTGACCACGCCTTGTCCAGAAGCTGGAAAGTAGATGTGTGTGAAAAAAAAGGGGGGGGGGGAATGGAAACAGTACACCAGGTATCTAATTTCCGGAATCTTCCTTTGGGCACCTAAAGCTAACAATGGCTTCACGGTGAAGGGAATGCCCGTGCCACACGGGTTATTCTTCTAGTGGCGTATCCCCAGGGATCAAGTCGGGTCGAGATACTTCACGCATCCGTATACAACGGCAGCTTGCGCTGCTGGAGTAGTAAACGGGGACTGCCGGTAGGGACAGCTCGCGCTGTCGCTACCGCGGGAACTGAAGGGTACGCCAGGTGACGCTGGATTGCAGAATACTGTTCTTCGGTTAAATTGAAAACACGGCCGTGTATGGAAATGCGTGGAAGTGTGGTGAGCTTGAGCTTTTGTTTTTCCCCATCCGCCGGAGGATAATGAAGAAAAAAGATGTTTGTGGACCATGTCAGTGCCTGTATCTCGCGGGGAACTTGACGTAGGGCTCTCTGATGCCAGGAGAAGCCCACCCTTGTCGTGCCATACCACATATATACCACATAACAATACCAAATAGCAGTTGGTAGTGCGAACGGGACCTACTGCTGCAGGTTCGGATTTTTGTTGTGAAGGGGCAAGATTTGGTCAAGGGTCCGACGATTTCCCGGAAACCGGTTGGCCATCAAGTAAGACCGTTGTGGTACGCTCGCGGGGGCGGTAAAATGCCGCGACGGTTCGGAGAAGCGACGAGTGACGTGGCGCTTCGGCGGGTTCTTGCTTCCGTTTCGACTCTTTGTACATTGCTACTGGTGTTGTTTTTGTTACTCTTTTGATATGTGGGTTGCTCTGCAGCACCAGTTATGAGCGGTGCGAGTAGCTCGCTCTGCCTAAGGAGCAGTTACGATGCACTAGGTGCAAGGTTCCCCCTGCGGGATGGGGTTGACTTGATGTCCCGGAGGAGTCGCAAGTCGAAAAGGGGGAACGAACACAGGCATTCCATGCAGGTATTTATATTGGCTAATAGGTGTATAGTGTAGACGATTGATAGCTCTGGAAGGTGAACTAAGCCCCTCTACAACTGGAAACCCCTTTTGAAAACAACTTACTTGGAATTAGTGTAGGGAGGGACTTGCGGGTGCTAGGTACAAGGCTCCCCTGCGGAATGGGGTTGACTTGATGTCTCGGGGGCGTCGCAAGTCGAAAAGGGGGAACACAGGCGTTCTACAGTACATGTAGGTGTTTGTTTTTGCTGTTGGATGTATAGTGTGCACTGTTAAATAGCCCTGGAAGGTGAGCTTGGCCTCTATGCATCTGGAAACCCGTTTAAGGGGACAATTTACTCGGAATTAGTGTGGGGAGGGGTTTTGGAGTGCTGAAGGGGTTAGTCATTTGGCAGCTGTAAAGGGTAACTGGTACGCAGTGGGGATGTCTCAAAACAGGCTTGAGGGCCGTTCTTATCGAACGCGAAAACGTCAGGAATCGTGACGAAAAAAATGTGGCTTTTTCGCGAAACGTGATATTTTGTCAGGAATCCGGACTTTGAATCGTTTTGACATTCGTTTTCCATAAAAAAAATGATGCCAGGATTTTCGGACGAAAAAAACCGTGTGTGTGTTCAACGTGACTTGTCAGAAATTCAAAATGTCAGGAATCGTGACATTTTGTCAGGATTATTCGTGATTTTGAGGCGCTCGTTAGGAACGGCTCTTACCACGCGGTCTTTCTGAAATACAGAACGCGAAAAAATGCCCCCAGTATTTCCATTGTGGGGTCTGCTCTCTTGACCCCTTAAGAGCTGCATTCACGTTTTTGGGATACATTACTTGGAATTAGTGTAGGATATCCTTTGGTGGTAAAATACTTGACCGTTTTATTAGCACCGCAGTCCCGACATGGGAACGAAACACATAGAGTTAGACTGGGATATTTTTAGGAATTGGAAATGGCTTAAGGTTTTGAGGTTACGTGTGTCGAAACAGGCCGTGGCGTTTTCAGGTTAATTGAGGACGCTTCATGAAAAAAAAAACAGCAGTGGCGAATAACTTGCTTTTTTTTTACGGAAAATAATGAAAAATAAATGTCACCGGCAAAAAAACGAACCTTTCGCATTTTATTGACTGAAAAAAGAACCGCATCACACGTCACGCACCCATCTAATTGTGACCTTTTGTCACATGACGTCTGGGCATGATTGAAACCCCACACGACTGAGTTCTGCTCGAGGCTGTTGACGTGGAGGCTTAACCCCGTTAGAGCCCCAAAATCCCCCTTACACTATTTCCAAGTGATTTGTCTCCCAAAAAGGTTTTCCAGCTGGAGAGGCTTTAATGGGAAGGAATTCAAGCACAAGTCTTACCTAGTACCAGGAATGTATTTTACTACATGCAACAACAGCCCTCTGCTCGTGTATGTCTATGTAAAATAATCACCTTTTCTTTGGCATGCAGTTCTCCGGCGGCCGTGTTTTTTCTCACACTTTCTGCTACGGAGCAGGCAACAAAAAAGGAGGTCTTCGGTACATTACGGGCGCATATCGGGATCCTGGCCGAGCTCCGTGGCGGCGCTCTGGGCTTTCAACGTCGCTGAACTCGGTCTTTTTTTCATTGAATTGCGTTCTGCCTCGCTAAGCCCAGTAGGAGCGATTGGAAATCTCCAGTTTGTTCTTTTTCAATGAGCCGCTTCGCTCTCAGATTTTTTCACCACCTCCGATCTTTCGCCCGCTGGACAACATCAGTCCGATTATCTTTACCCGTTCTGCTGCCTTCTACGCCGCAGCTACATACAGCCAACAGCAGCAGCAGCTCACCTCTGGAGCATCGTACGTATCTGTTGCCCCGAGCCCTGTGACTTGTTTTGTGCACCTTGCACTGAACATGTAACACACCTCGCCTGTGACAAAAATGCCTTCCTCCACCTGTGACACTTTGCCAGCAACAGCCTCGCTTGCTGCGGATTTGGCGGGTCTCGACTGAACGCACCGCCATGAACGTACCTTTCGCGCCTTTCGGGAAAATCCAACGTCACGCGTTGCTCGCGGGGAACGCACGAAGCACAAAGCTTCCACAGCCATACAGCAGTACTCCCTCACACCACCACACCAACCGCCTCCCGAAAGAGCACAAAACTATACAATCGACTCGACTCGTGATAAGAAAGGACGACGAGAAGAATCCACTCCAATTAATAAATATCGTTTTCGGCTCACGGGTGGATCTGACTGTATACGAATTGGCCTACAAGTACCGGTAGAGTGAGTGCCCCAGACGTGTATAGCCTACTGAACGTATGGTTGCTATATTATACCTGGTACAATATATGTAGCATCACGGGTGCGGTAAGCTCTTACTGAAGTATACATTTATGCGACCTAAAATGTTGGAAATCCCCCCCCCCCCCCGCTATCTGCCTGGTTGGTGGAAACCCGACGTGCTCCGTCCCGGCATAGTAGGCATACGAGGGTCTATGGTCATGCGACTACGGCCATGCACACTCTGAGTATCCCCCCCTGCCCCCCCCAGCTATCTGCACGGCCCAATGGACTATGCGAAAAAGTTGAAACTGCGATTTCGTGTCGGGGACCTGGACCCACCAGAAAGAAGAAACAGATATACCAGTAGTCGGGAGGAGGAGGACGTGGCTACAAATATGTGCCCGTGCGGCACAACAGTAGAGTAGGACTCACATTGTAGGAGAATGCGAATCATTCAAGGAGAAACGGGATGCGGTCAAAGAGATGAGGAAATTAGAAGTATTTGACATGGAAGAGTTTGGTAGACCAGAGTAGCGAGGAAACGATCGCTATCCTAGGAGATAGATGGTGGCCGCAGACGGCGAAACAGGACGGGGATAGCATAAGCAAACAGTTTCTATGTAGTGTATGGAAGAAACGGAATGAGCGCCTAAACGTTGGAGGTGTCTCATTTAGGAGTAGGAACGGTGCTCCGTCTCGAAAGAGATGCGTGATCAATGTTCAAATGACTAAGGCAAGCAACAAGTGACTACGCTCCCCCCCATCCCCACCGGTTATGCATGCGACATACAGGATATCCATGATAATGTGATGCACTCCACAGCCGTCAGATATTTGCCCCCTCAAAAACGGGTTCTTTAGTTTACGCGCACAGATTAACATCACCCTGTTGACCCTGGTACAAGCTACACTGTAGCTCTAAGGGGAGTCGCCGATCTGTACCCTTTACGAGGACACGCACCCAGCAATACGCGCGATCGGAGTAACACACACCGTTTGCAACGATGAGTTTCGACGAAATCTTATCTTCGATCTCACAGCTGGAGTGCATTCTATTTTTTTGTAACGCATGAATACGAAGCATCTCGCAGAAAGAATAATTATTAATAGTGCGAGTACGGACCACTTAGTTGGCATCACGGGTGGGAACGCCGTTGGGTACAGTGTGGTGAGGTGAGGCCGGAACACGCAGGGATGAAGGGTCCATTGGAAAGTTGCGTGGTCACGAACTGCGCAAAACAATGTTCTGTGTGCACGCCTTTGGGTATATACCGGTATTATACAAATAACAATACGCTCCAGCTGTGAGATCGAAGATTTCGTCGAAACTTATCTTTTCGAGCTGTGTATGATACTCCGATCGCGCGTATTACTGGGTGTGTGTATTCTGATTATAGGAACGAATGTATCGTAGTCGGGGGGGGGGGGGGGGGGGGGGGGGGAGGGGGCGTCATGTGACCCCGGGTTTGAGTTACTACTAGGAGGGAGCGAGAGCGTAGTGCGAGGGATAATAAATGGGATGAAGAAAAATACAGGAACAAATAAATAAATAACCATGCACCACTATTTAATATTCTACGTGTAGTATACCGATATGCCTGGTGTCAGGTCTCTGCCCGACCATAAGCCTAAGCCCTAACCTAGCCCGAAATCATACGGAGTGGGATCAGTGCGTGTACATAAAATACTTCGAAGTACAATGTTTTCGTGTACAGGTGCAGGCGTATAATACACTAGGCATGTACCAGGTATATTTTTTTCCACGGAACTGTACGACATAGAGCACCGTCTACCCATGTACAATATACCACGTGCGTTGCAGACGAAAAGGAGAGGAGCAACTGCATTTTTCAACGTGCGGCTGCTGCTGCCGCACGTTGTTGTTGTTGTTGTTGTTGTTGCTGTTGCTGCTGCTGTTGTTGTTGTTGTTGTTGCTGTTGTCGTTGACTAGTTGCTGTTACTGCTGTTGTTGCTGTTGTTGTTGATGATGATGATGCCGATGTTGTTCTGGCCTTGCCCAAATGTATCCGTTCGTTGTTGTCTCCCGAACACCCAGCACAACCAATGTCCGTTCTGATTCTTCGTCCCCTGGTCCCCTGGTCGGCCGCACATATATTATAACAATAAAAATACGCTCCAGCTGTGAGATCGAAGATTTCATCGAAACTCATCTTTGCAAGCCGTGTGTGATACGCCGATCGCGCGTATTACGGGGTGTGTGCCCTCATTGAGGATATAGGTCGGCGACTCCCCTTGCAACTACAGCAGTGTAGCTATCAGGGTCAACAGGGTGATGTTAGTCAGTCTGTGCGCGGAAACAATAAAACCCGTTTCTGAGGGGGACAAAATCTGACAGCTGTGGAAGGAAGCGCATTAGTTTATCAAGTATATTCTGTAAGTCGTATAACCGGTGAGGGGAGGGCGGAGTGTTCGAAGGGGGTGGAAGCCGGGGGCGGGGGGGCAGGGGTTTCAGAAGGAGGGGGGACCGGGGGGGGGGGGGGGGGAGGGTACTATATTTGTGCATGCCCTATCATAGTCGTATGACCATAGACCCTCGCATCCCTACCATGCCGGGACGGAGCACGTCGGGTTTTTACCAACCAGGCAGACATTGCTTGCACCAAGCGTGCAGCGCCGTGAGGTGTTCGGCGAGTCGCATGAAGCGTGAACTGCATCCTTCGAAGAACCGCTCGTAAGACGGACTTCGGCACCTTGTGCCTACTTTCTTGCGTATGGATGACAGCGCCAGTGAGTTGCTTTGTGTTCTGGTGTGGCCACTTCAGACACAACAATGGGTATTACTATGTAACTGCCTCGTGGGTGGCTTACCATATTCACACTACGCGATGCGATCATTCTCCTTGTGCGAAGTTAGGGTTCTCCACCCCGCACGATGTGATCCAACTCGATAACCATCATGGTGACCGCCAAAATAAAAGAAAAGAAAAGAAGAAAGAAAATGGTACCCTGGTTGTCTAGCTCACGCAGTGACTGGCATGTTTTACAGCGTTGTTGCCAACCGACGCCAACCCCAACATGCATATAATGTTTTACGGCGTCGGTGCCAACCGAGGCCAACTGTTATATATAGATTTGAGGTGGGGGGGGCGACTCAATCTATGCGCGGAAACCGTAAACCACTCTTGGGGAGAAATCTGACGGTTGTAGAAGGAATGCGTCAGCACATATACGAACAGTGCAGTGTGCAATATCATACCCATACAAGTATCAAGTACTAATGGTGCGATTGTATGTGGAACAAGCTCTTCGCGACTGCATTGCTCTTGTACCGGGCCGGTTCTCGGCCTCGACCACACCTACTGTCCCCCATCCCCCCCACAACCCCAACAGGCCGCGCGATAGTGGCGGTCCCAGGTTTTTAGTATTGATACCGTGGCAACGTTAGTGTTAAGTCCACCCCCAACCATAACCCTACCTCCACCCTTTCCCCGACCCTCCAAGCGGGCGTGCTCCTAGGACGGACTCGGCGCGGTGACCATGCTGTGGTACTAGCAGCAGAAACATACCCCGCCCTGCCCCTCCTCCGTCCTTACCCCGACCCCTAGGACTACCCCTCCCCCATCCCCTACCCCCGACCCCTATCCCATACCCCTACCCCTGCCATTGCCGTCACCTCGCGGCGCTTCGTGCTTGGTACACGCAATGCCTTCCTGGTCGGTGAAAAACCTTACGTGCTCTGTTGCGGTGTTGGATGGATGCGAAAGTCTATGGTCATTCTAATACGACCATGCATGAATCGCGGCATTGCAGGGATGTGAGGATCCGTGGTGCATCGACTATGATCATGCACGAATTCAGTACGGCCCCTCCCCCTCCCCCCCCCCCCCCCCCCCCCCAATACCCTCACCCACACCCTCACCCCCCCCTCTCCCTACCCCTCTCCCTACCGCCACCCCTATAGTGGGCGTGCTCGTATGGCAGGCTCGGCGCGGTGGCCCTGCTGCTGGACAGGGGGGCGGACGTTCGGGCGAAGGACAACGAGCGCTGGACGGGGCTGCACTGGGCCTGCCACACGTCGGCCACTGATACAGCCAGGCGAGAGGCATACGTGGTGTATGCACCATTGCGAGATCACCCCCCCCCCCCCCCGCCCGAGCAGTGATACACATTGTTTGACGTTTCCAACCATTTTACCCCAGTGGTGTCGTTATGAGGCCCTTCGACCGGAGGTTCGTATGGGCTAGGGTTAGGGTTAGTTAGGCATGGCTTTGAAAAACACAACAATGTAAGACCCCCCTCCCCGTACCCCAAGTGTTTTCAACCATTTCGCCCCAGTGACGTCATTGGGCGGCACTGTCGACCGGTATTTCGTATGGGTTGGGGTTAGGGTTGGAGTTAATTCCATCCATGGTAGTAAACAAAAGAATGTAGGAGCCCCCCCCCCCCCCCCCGCCCCTTGAGGGAAGAATCCCGGGGCCAAGGTTTGTCCGAGATAGGTAGGCGTTTTACTTTACGGCAGAGGTGCACGATTAGTATTTGCCTTCTGAGGGCGAGGGCTTGAGGAGCTCTATATGCCTCACCCCAAAAAAACAGTTTTTTTTTTAGTAAACTGAAAGGTGGAGCCACCGATGGGCAGACAGAACCATGGGCTAGGGTTACAGAAAATTATGTTGTAACCAAAAAAAAAAAATGATTGTTTTTTGGGTTGTAAGGAGCGCTCCCCGTCGTTCAGGTAATGCTTTACCCGAAGGTGCTTATCTGTAAGGTAGTACGCTCTCAATGTGGGGGGGGGAGGGCACACACTGCGGACTGTGTGGTTTTCGAAAAGATATAGAAAAAAAAATACGGTTTCTGGCGATTTGTGGTTAAGGAGTGCGTCCGTCGTTCAGAGAATATTGTACCCGAAAAGTGCTATCATACCTCGATCGCAGCGCGCCTCAACAACTGGGGGCAACACACACCGTGAAAAAGTGTGTTTTTGGAAAGATGGATTTATCTCGTCGACGATTTTTTCTTTTTTTCCCCCTTGGGAGCATACCTCGAAATATCGCTCTGCGTTAATAGAGTAGCGCTGTTCACGTTGTCGAGAAAAAAAAAACGGTCAAAGAATAAGAAAAAAAAAACTCGTCCCGAGGAGAAAGGTGTGTTGTCTTGTGGTGGTTCATGGTACGGTATCATGGCCAATGCTTCGGCGGTAGGGACGTGGGTGCAGCGCGCGCATGGTTTTTCTGAGGCTGGGCTCTCCGGACGGAAGGAGCTCTTCAGGAGCTACGAGTACATATCTCTTTTTTTACAAGTACTCCGAGTATTTAGAAGTGACTTTTGACCATGTGGCTGCTCACCGGTCAAAATAATATGTGAGAAGATTTCTTTGGCGCGGCGCAGCTTAGCATTCCATTGCGGACTCGTTTCGCCGAGTACGGCAACGCGAAAGTTTAAGGTCGGAAAGGACGAGCGGGGGGGTCACTCGTGCGATTGGCGCAGAGCCACTACGGTAGAATTTCCCAAAATCGACCGCTATATTACTGTGGGGCCCCCCTTAAAAATCTACTCCGTATATATTTTGAATATAAAAATACACTCCAGCTGTGAGATGAAAGATTTTGTCGAAACTCATATTTGCAAGCTGTTTGCGATGTACCTGGTATGTAATAGTTGGCCTCGGTTGGCACCGACGACGCTGTAAAACATTATATGTAGGTTGGGGTTGGTGTTGGTTTGGCGGCGGCGCTGTAAAACATACGAATCGCTGCGTGAGCTAGACAACCAGGGTACGTTTTTTTTTTTCTTCTTTTTCTTTTTTCTGTTTTTTCTTTCTTCTTTTTTTCTTTTGTTAGCTTTTTTTTTTTTTTTCTTGGCGGTCACCATGATGGTTATCGAGTTTTAGCGTATTGTGCGGGGTGGAGAGAACCGTGACTCCGCACAAGGGGAATGATCGCATCTCGTAGCGTGAATATGGTAAGGCACCCACGAGGCGGTTGCGTATAGCAGTACCCATTGCTGTCTCTAGAGTGGTCACACCAGGAAAAAAAGTAACTCATTGGCGCTGTCATCCATAAGCAAGAAATTAGGCACAAGTTGGCGAAGTCCGTCTTACGAGCGGTTCTTGGAAGGATGAAGTTCGCCCTTCATGCGACTCGCCGAACACCTCACGGCGCTTCGCCCTTGGTGCAAGCAATGTCTGCCTAGTTGGTGAAAACCCGGCGTGCTCCGTCCCGGCGTAGTAGGGATGCGAGGGTCTATGGTCGTACGACTACGGCCATGCACAGACTGGGTACCCCCCTCCCCCCACAACCTTAACCTTGGTGTTTGAAAGAGCAAACGCAATTACATAATGTTATTTCCTATGTATGTGTATCAGTGTATGCAGTATGCCAATCGCATTATTGGAAGTTCGTTTGACGATTGTGTCTTTTTTGACCAGTCAGTTTGTTGTTTGTCGTCCCTTTGAGGTGGGTGTTTACCCGGGTATTACCCGTACCCGGAACTTTTGTGAGTTCTGTGCTACCCTACCCGTACCCGGAACGGTTGTGAGTTCTGTACGACGTTCATACCCATGCCCGAGGGAAGAGATTCATCGGTCGCACGTTTTCTAGCTCTCCGCTCGTGAAGGATTGTTTTGCTCGGTAACCCCCCTGAGTGTTTTTTTCCCAGGGTTGACAGAGGGAGACACTTCTTTTGCGGGACGGCCCAAATTATTCTTCGCACGGAAACTATACAAACCCGCACTTGAGAGGCACAGCATCTGAATCACAAATCTGCCGTATGAATCGCTCGAAATATTGTGTTGGATCAAAATGAAGGCAAGTCCCACACGGGGGAGAAGGGACGGCGTGTGTGATGCCGGCTTGTCCAGTAGGTCTCGCTGGGGATAAGAAAAACTCTTGCGGGTTGAGCTGGATACACACCAAAGGTACCCAGGTGCCAGGCATTATACCTGGTATGCAAAATACGGTCGCCCCGGTGGCATATCAGGTTATCCTCGAGCCTGGTATAGGTCGGTTTCGTAAGTTCGAGTCCCCCCGAGTGCATGCTCGCATAAATTCGTAGGGACTTTTTCTTGTGCACAAATTGACTTGCGGAAAGCGCAAGAGCGTGAGTTGGCAACGCTCGATAAAAAGTCGACGAGCAGTGGGATTGCTGAACCCTATTTGCGCGATAAAAACTGAAGGCAAGAACCGGGGGGGAGGAGGGACGACACCTGTGACCACGGCTTGTCCAGAAGCTGGAAAGTAAATAAGGCGAAAAACAAAGAAAAAGGAATGGTCCCGCGAAGACACTTTTGTTTTTTTGTGAATAAAGGACCCCCCTCCACCGCCCTGCCCACCCCTTGGCCAGGTTGCTGCTGGAGCGCGGTGCCCCCGCAGACGAGCGAGACACGCAGAATTGGACCCCGTTGCACGTCGCCTGCCATTCTGGGAGGATCGACACCGTCAGGTAAAATAATTTTCGTTTTTTTTTTTTCGCGACGGCGGGTGTGGTAGTCTGCCTATGTTTTCTACGTGCTACTCATGGGATTATACGGGAGGGGGCGGGGGGGGGGGGGGTTGGAAGGGGATACTCGATTCATGAATGGCCGTAGTCGGAAAACTTTAGGAGGCGCTCTCTCCGAAATGTTAAACGAAGTCATACATGCGACGGGCTTCGTTCTGGATGGAATTCGGTGAATATTGTTTCACCCCCGCCGTGTGGTTGCAGTAGTGTGAGCAAAAACATTCCTTTTTTGCATACCTAAATTCTTACCCGTTGTTCTACTGCTAAAAGTAGACCACACTGATACCAAGTGTTTGACCGCGAAAGAGCGGGGTGCAACTTCGTAAAGGGGAATATATATATATATATATATATATTTATTGTAATATATATTTATAAAATTATGTAGCCCCTCTAGCTCTGCAAGCAATATTTGCGAACAAACCATTTGGAATTTGTGTGGGATGATAACCCTGTGATTTGAGAGGGAAAAAATGGCCAATACAAACGTGACGATTACACAGAAGTGATACACATTATTGTGTTTGTTTTCAACCATTGCACCCCAGTGGCGTCATTAGGCGGCGCTGTCGACCGGTATTTCGTATGGGTTAGGGTTAGGGTTAGGTCCATGGTTGTGAAAAAACAAGAATGTAGGACACCCCGATTACAGCATCCACCACACGAAGCAAAGCCGGTTGCTGCTACTGGCTTCGGGGTGGTTCTTAATTGTTGTTGTTGTTGTTGCTGTTGGTGGTGGTGGTGTCGGTGTTGGTGCTGTTGTTGTTGCTGTTGCTGTTGTTGTTGGTATTGGTGTTGGTGTTGTTGTTGTTTGTTGCTGCTGGTGGTGGTGGTGGTGGTGATAGTGGTGTTGTTGCTGTTGTTGCTGTTGTTGTTGTTGTTGTTGTTGTTGTTCTCACATTAACTCGCATAATCAAGTCCGTGGTCACAGGACAGCCAGGTTTCAGTCACCCGCAGTGAAAGAATACGATATGATCGAGGCTGACCATAATGTGTTTGGGAAAAAACGCCACCAAAGCACAAAGCGGGGCCGCACGCGCGACCGCCCCCCCCCCGCCAAACCCCGAGCCCGTCAAAGCGCTGGGGTTAATTTTTTGCAGGACGGTGTTACGTACAGCATCGACTGGACGTACGGTGTGTCGTAGCAGTGCTCACGACTAGGGGGGGTTGAACAGATTGCTCGAAGCACACGACACTGCTATTTTGTTTACGGGGGGCTATGGTAATCGAGACCCACGATACACATAAAAACCTCTGTATTCCAGTGTTTTTGCCTACAGTATTTGGTCCTGACTTTTAGTATTTACTCCTTTTGAACTTCAGGGGAAATAAATGACAAATAAACTGACGATCGGCCACGCGAAGCTACACGGACTGCTATTCATAGCTTGGGGGGTGATGACTCGACGTTGAAAGTCGAACGCCAACGCAACAACCGAGTTGCTCGACTCCGTGCGTAGGTAGCATGGACTATTTGATCGTGTGTTGTGCGCGCGCACTCATGCCAACGATTAATGACCGCGTTTTTTGTTGTTGTATCGCTATGCGTGGTACCCAAATGGTTAATACGTGTCGTTACTCCAAAGCGGTACGTGGTGTTTTGTGAGATGCTGAAATTCGCTGGGAAGGGGAAACACACGAAACCAAAACGTGGAAAACAACGAAGGCCGTACGAATCCCTAGGCGAATCCCAACGCAAGAAAAAATTGGCTAAAAAGGGCCAACATGGCACTTGCTAACCTATTTTCGTTGGGTTGGTCTGACGTTGGGTTATTATGACGTTCGTTGGTTGGTTTCCGTGTTGTTGGTTTTCATAAGTTTTCCGGCCCAACCAAATTTTCAGGGCCTTTCACGGGTCATGATCCGACCCGCGCGTCGGTGCAATGGGTTTCTAAACTCTCGCGGATCGAGTCGGGTCTGGTCAGGAAGTCTCACGGGACGGGTCGGGTCGGGCCAGGAGGTTTTCGAATATCATGGGTCAGGTCAGGCCATGTCGGGAACCGACCCGACCCGCGCCAAGTGTACCTGACCCGTGAAATGTCCTGCATATTTTGGTCATGTCGCGAGCACCCTAGTTTTGGTGAGACTCGAGCTCCGTGGGTTTAGCGAGACTCCGCGTTTCGAGACTTTTGGTCGTTCGTTGTTCACTGGCCCCAGGAGTAGAAAGACGAAAGAAATAAGACAGCGGGAATCATTGTTATTCCGATAGGGTATCTGGTGCTGTGTTGTATATATGATTGATCCTTCGAAGCCGGCAATCGTCGTGGATACATGTGATTTGCTTTGATCTCACAGCTGTAGTAGTTGTGTTGTGTTGTGTTTTCCTTTGTAAAAATGAAGTGCGCTTGATTCGGGTCAGCCCATGTTGCGTCGTTTTTTTTTGCTGGCTTTTGTGTTCTTGTTCTTTGAATGCTGTGGATTGTACAAAGAGGGAGTTTTTTTTTCTTGTTCCGGTCTAAGAAACGGGGGGTCCCCGTTTGTCGGGGTTCGAGGGGTTGTTTTTCTAAGGGTTACGGGCATGCATGATATCATCACACCCGCTTCCCCCCCTCCACCTTTGTATACCCCCGCCCTCCCTCCCTCCCCTTTACCCCCCATCTCTACCTTCCCCCCATCCCTACCGCCCCCGACGCCCGGGAATGCGTCTAACAACAGGTTCTTGTTGAGCGCGGGTGCGACGGTTTCAGCCAGGACAGACAAGAACCTCACGGCGTTACACGTCGCGTGCGAGAGTGGCTGCACCGATACGGCGAGGTGAGATTTTGTGTTTTGTTCTTTTTTTTCGATTGGGGGGGGGGGGGGTACTCAGTTTGTGGATGGCCGTAGTCGTATGACCGTAGACCCTCGCATCCCTACTATGCCGGGATGGAGCACGTCTGATTTTCACCAACCAGGCAGACATTTCTTGCATCAAGCGCGAAGCGCCGTGAGGTGTTCGGCGAGTCGCATGAAGGGTGAACTGCATCCTTCCAAGAACCGCCGTAAGACGGACGTCGGCACCTTGTGCTTTACTTGGTTATGGATGACAGCGCTAATAAGTTACTTTTTTTTCTGTTGTGGCCACTCCAGAGACAGCAATGATTTCTGGGTGGGTGGGGTGGGGATAAATGCATTCTGGAGAACCCCTTCCCCTACCCTCTTCAACCCGTCCTCGAACCTCTTTTCGGCGTGGGTGCAGCGTTATTGGTCATGGTGACACCTAAAAAACGCTGCCATCGCCTCTCGCACGGCAACAACGGCGTCAATGACTCCCTCACCCCCCCCACCCACCCCTCGCCCCCAATCCTTTCCCCCGGTGTTCAACCTGACATTCAGCCATCCAATCACAGTCACGAATACATAGCTTGGTTCTCAGCATCCTGGTGGTATGCATGATATCCGGCGTTACAGAGCGGGGGGCGCCCTCCCGCTCCGTCCCCGTCCGTAAACGTTGACCTGGGCCAAAGCCTCAAACCGACACTCGTCCGGACGCGTACGCTTAGCTTTGCGAATGCACGCAGGGTGTGTTCCAGGTGCCCCCTCCCTCGTGATGGGTTACGCATATGCTTCCTTGTAACGCTTCCATGCATGTGGCGCTGCCATTTTGATGCTCACGCTTTCCACTTGACCCTCAAGCTTGGCGTGTGCCACGCTAAGCGTAGCATTTTTTGGCCGAAACCATTATCCCAGGCTACAGTACGGGAGGCGTAGCCCCGACTTCACTCGCGGGTTTTCACCGCCCGCACGAGTGACTGCGTGCCTCTCACAGACAAAGAAAGACCTAAGGCGTTTTTTTTTGTTTGGCGCAACGTAGCTTTGCCTTTCCACTGCGGATATCACATCGCTAAAATGAAAATCGTCACGAAAGCTTTAACGCTTTTACAGCTGGAAACCCTTTTGGGGACAAAAATACTGCGGCAACCCCACGCTAACATCCGTATACACGAGTCAACTCCCAACCCAACTGGCGACATCGAACTCTCGACGCCAGCCTCCAGCACAAACTGGTAGTTGACCCGTATTACGAATGTAGTCTCACCCCCCCCCGCCCCCTCCTACCCTCGTGTTTTGTGGCCGGCCCTGAAGTTAGTATAGGGAGGGACTTGGGATCTCTTGAAGGGGTTAAGACCGCCCAAGGAACAGGAGGGTCACTCGCGCGAATGAGTGACCCCGAGCGGAGCGTCACTGCCAAAAAAAAAGCCCCCCGCAAAAATGACCCCCCGCTTTTGTCGTAGCCTCGACCCATGTTGTGACTGACAAGCGAGGTTCCCGAGATGAATGCTACTGTAGAGGTTGTGGCCCTTTTTCTCTTTCTGGTGATCCTCGCGTGAGGAGAGGAGGAGCTCTTTGTGCCATACCGAAGGTCTGGTCTTTGAGATACAAAATGAAAGGAGCAACGCGAGCAACGCGACGAACGGGTCCCATGGCATAACTAGTACCTGGTAGTTTTTTTTAATGCTAAGACACGAGTGACTTTTTCCGACGATTTTGGGTGAACCCCTTTAGAGCCCCAAAATCCCTCGCTATACTAACTTCGAGTAGATTTGTCCCCAAAATGGGTTTCCAGTTGAAAAGGCGTTAATGACCCCCCACCCCTTCCGTCAAACCAAGTAACTCATTGGCGCTGTCAATCGTGAGCAAAAAAATAGGCACAAGATGCCGAAGTCCGTGTTACGAGCGGTTCTTGGAGGGATGCAGTTCAACCCTTCCTGCGAGTCACCGAACGTCTCACGGCGCTTCGCGCTTGGTGCAAGCAATCTGCCTGGTTGGTGAAAACCCGACGTGCTCCTTCCCGGCGTAGTAGGGATGCGAGGGTCTATGGTCGTACGACTACGGCCATGCACAGCATAAGTACAACCCCCTCCCCCTCCCCATCAACCCCCGCCTCCATCCTCGTCGTCCAAAAAATATTGGGGGTCGGGTGGAGCAGGGTAACCCGTCCCGACTCAACGACATTTGATCACCCCGTGACCCGACCCGACCCGACCCGTGATATTTGAAACGCCTCTTGACGCGACCCCACTCCACCCGCGAGATTTAGGGAACCTCCTGACTTGATCGGCGGGTCGGACCAGGAAGATCCGTGGAAAAGCCCTGAAAAAATATTACCCCCAATCCTCAACCGGATAATCGCCCATCGAATCAATATCGTTGAAAGACGTTTTTTGCTAAACCGTTCGTTTTCATACCTGTCGGCCACACACGAAATTTGTTCATCAGATTGTTCAGGGAAGCACCAATAATTAAATAAAATATCACGCAAACTTTTTTCTCAACCCCCTTTTAGAGCCCTAAATCCCCTCCCCGTACTAATTCCAAGTAATTTGGTCCAAAAACGGGTTTCCAGCTGCAAAGGGGAGGTCCAGGCAGGGGGGTGGGTTACTAAAAAACCAAGTAAACAAATGTTGAAAAAAATATGTCGTTTTCTCGATTGGCACTGAAATCACAACGCTCCGAGTTTTTTTTCGTTTTGACCTTTTTAGGAGTGTGGCTCCGTTTTCTTTGTTTTTTCCCCGTGTTCCCCTGGATTGTTCCTACATCTTTCTTTTTTTTCAAAGGCCAGCTTAGGGTGAAATGTGGAGGCCCGCTACCTTTTCTTTTTTTTCTTGCCGTCCTGTTTCCCTCTTTGTTTGCGATTTTTTTTACTTTTTTTTGTCATTTTTTTTTCAACTTTTTTTATTTTTTTTTTCTCAACTTTTCTGTTGCAACTAGTCTGGTGTGCTGCCTTGTGTGTTTTTTGTTTTTTGCCCGCCGCGTGCTCACCGCGGTTCATATGCATGGCCAAATTATCTTGCTGTGTTTGCAATGACTACATATCTCTGTCTCATAGGTTGTGACCACAGAGAGCGAGCTCGTTTCTCTAGGAGGCATCAGCACGGACACTGGTTGGGCTGGATGTAGATGGGTGGAAAATACCAGTATAATGTCAAGAGCATACACACTGCAACTGCACAACCCTCATAAATTCGAGGTGTGCACGAGCTATTAATGTTAATAGTGTGCACGCCCGCTACCGCTGCGTGCGAAGCTTTCGCTTACTTTTGGTAGCGTGTCTGTGCGATACCAACTTTTGGTTGGACAAGAGGTGGGTAAAACACGTGGCCAATCGGCTACCTTCAAAACCCTCTAATAATAGAGGGTATCGGAGAAACGAAATCCCTCTAGAGGGCAAAGATGTCTGGAAACGGCACTTTGAGCCCTTGACCGACGGCATTTTTCCAGTAACTTTGACTTGACTGACGCCGAAGTACTAGGTTTTAGTGTGGAAGGCTTGGTTTGGCACCCTTGACGGCTGGACGTTTTCCCTTGACTGACCGTCTCCTGACATCTTTGCTAGAAGTGTTTGCGTACAGGGGGTTGCGGTCCTTTAGGCGGGTGGTACGTAGCACGCCTCTATTTATAGTTCGCAGAAATCCCTCCAGAGGAACGTTAGCCCTATTGAGGAAGCGCCTGATTCTTCTGCAGTTGTTGTTTTGTTTTCACATTAACTCGCGTAATCAAGTCCGTGGTCACAGGACAGGCTCCAGTCACTCTGGAGCTGAGGAATACCTCAGGGAAAAAACACAAACCAAAGGTGGTACACGCATATATCACAGCTGACGCAATTCATGCCTCCACCAGAAACATGTAAAAGTGAAATCGGGAGTCAGCCTACGATGTGCCAGGTCCACACTGGTGCATACGTCTCACTACTCGCACCTGGAGAAATCGACTATACCGCTTGCCACCCAAGAAAGACTACCACGTATATATTGCACGTAGTACCTATCACTACGCATACGCACGACAGACGCAAGTCAATTGGAGAAAAGAAACAAAGAAAAGAAAGACAAGAGAATATAAAGGAAAGGAAAGAAAAGACAAAGAAGTGAAAAAAACGAAAAAGGAAAGGAAAGAGAAGACAAGGAAGCGAAAAAAATGAAAAAGGAACGGAAAGAAAAGAAAAGAAAAGACAAGGAAGAAAAGACAAGACAAGAAAAGGAAGCAAGGATAGCAAATTAGAAAAAAAATGTCATACTAGCAGACCCTAGGAACTGACTAAAGACGGCATTAGCCTCATAGAGGGTATTAAGTGCATCATCAATGGCACTGGGGAGAGAACGCAACATGGCGAAGAAGTCAGGGCGGTCCTACGCTATCTTGTGACGGCCATTGGAAGGCCCACAAATTTCAAGACGATGATGGCCAGACCCAGACTTCAGTCTCTTGGGCATGACGCCCCCCCTTTGCCCACCCCCCCCGCCCCCCGCCCCCCTCCCCCTCCCCGCTCCCCCCCTCCCCGCTCCCCCCGGCCGCTTAGAGATGCCGACGGTGGATGGCACTGCCGCAGCCTTTGCGCGTCGCTCTGCAGCTTTGCGTATCTCCGTTTTTTGCTTATTCCGCATGAACAACTCGGCTCCCTCCTCTACTCGTCGAAACCATCTGCCGGCCTTCAGAGCAGCCTTTCGCCACCCTTCGAATTTCATTCCAAAGACAGACATATCCTCCTTCAGATGAGCCATCCAGTCCTTCTCTTGCCCTCCTGAGTAGCCCTTACCCCCAACGAGCTCCCCAAACATCAGTATAACCACCGAAGGAAAAATGCCTCTAGAGCAAATGACACACTTCCTCTGGGGGGGGTTTGCGCAGAGGGGAGTTGCGGTCCTCTGGGTACGTAGTACGTTACGCCTCTAGTTCATAGAAGTCATTCTAGAAGAACTTTAGTCCTCTGGAGGAAACGGCTGATTACTCTAGAGGATAACCAGCGTAGAAAGAATATCCCTCCAGAGCAAACAACGCACATTCCTCTAGAGGGGTTTTGTGTAGAGGAGGTGGTAGTCCTCTGGGGGGATAGGCTACATGCCTCTAGGTTACCAAATGGCCTTCTAGAGAAAATAGCTCTCCCCTCTAGAGGCTATGCCCACCAGAGGATTAGCATCTCTCCTGTGTAAAAACTCAAAGTCCTCAGGAGTATCTACAAGCTCCTACAGACACCCCATACATTTTGGAACCCTCTAGAGTTTGTCGCGTAGCCCTCTAGAGCTAATATGTCGGTTCTTGTTCTAAAACCCTCCCTATCTTGCTTGAGAATAGATATCATTATTTTATAAAACTATTCGAACGGCGTCAGCTATGAGTTCGACGAGGTTAGGGTCGATACTCATCTTTGCAAGCTGCGTGCTATGTCTATCGGGTGTCTTTAATATGTTTCATAAATCAAAATTTAGTATAAGATGGCATTGTACTATGTTTCCCATGATGTATAACCAATTTACACACCAATAGTTATCCGAACTCTTTGATGTACTAATTGCCTCTCATTAAGTGATGTTTTATTAGGTTGTTGTAATGTTATTATTACATGATTATTAAGAGTATACATTGGCTTAAAACCCCCTCCAGCAGAAGCTGCGATAAGACTCTCGGTTGCTTTTAGCGAAAATCCTTTGGGGATCTCCCTGTCATTTTGCGCAAGACAAAACAAACAATATCGCAAACTATAGGCGGGTATAGGGAGGCGGTGGTAAGGTACCTTAACACCACACATTAATTTATGTAAGGAGACACCGTGAGCATTATTTCGAACTCGTATCGCTCCAAACTCTCCCTCACACCGTGTAGCTCTCTGAGCCGCACTCCATAAAACGAGATCTGTAACCGTGACTCCCATACCGCAGCTCTGGCCACAACACTACAATACTATTCGCACAACATTCTACCGGTACTGGATCCAGGACCTCATCCTTCTGCGCTAGCTACACACACGGATGAGACGTTAATCTAACCCTGGAGACTTGCATGATAAACAGGCCATGTTTATAATCTGCCGACCGCCTAGGAACAGCCGCTTGGGGCAAGGCTTGACCCGCTCCTTCCTCGTCGTCAGGGTACCCCTCTCGGCCTTCCCCAGCTGGAAGCACTACCCCCCTCGCGTCGTCTTCCACCCTCGTCGGCAGGCTTCTCCTCTCTCCCTTCTCCGCCAGCAGCAGCACCCCCCTCATCCTCGTCCACCGTCATCGTCAGGTATACCCCCTCTCCGCCTTCCCCGCCAGAAGCGTCCCCCCCCTCGCCCCCCCCCCCCCCCCCCCCCCCCTCGTCGTCAGACTTTCCCTCTTTCGCCTTCGCCGCCCAAAGCATCACCCCCACGCGTTTTCCTCCGCCCTCGACGGCAGATTTCCCCCTCTTCTAGTACGCAGGCTTGACCGCATTTTGGTTGCCGTCAGAGATCGTCTCCCCGTTCCTCGACGGTTGGGGGTCTTCAGACTCCTCATGCAGGGGGGTCTTCAGACTCCTCATGCAGCTCGCTCTCCGCAGGCTTACCCGCGAACAGTCCATCTGTTACAGTATATGTAAACCAAACAAGGTTTGGGAATAAAGAGCAGGGGGAGCTTGAGAATAATTTAAGACATTTGTAACCAGCGGCGAACACGCATGAAAGGGATACCTGGAAGACACACATGAAAGGGATACCTGGAAGACACACATGAAAGGGATACCTAGAAGACACACATGAAAGGGATAACTGGAAGGAAGCTTAATCGACACACATTCTTCGGTCGCAATCACTGAAGTCCAAAGCCCGTTTCCTCGGAAAGGCACATACGCCTGGTTTACACAAACGGATTAAGTATGAAAAGAGACTGATATTGAGCGAAAACCATAGCCCTTTTACACACACCTAATACGTACGGCGAGCAAGCCATTGCCGCGCCCACATCGGTGATTTTCGCGGCGGGTGTTTTGAACCTGTTGTTCCTACTCCTGCTCTAGTCGTGCATCAACTGCCAGCACGTGCAGTACAGACGCGCTAGGGAATACCAACAACACTGGCTAGTCTTCCATCACTGTAAGAAGGCCCTTACAGCGATGGAAGACTAACTAGTGTTGTTGGTGTTCCCTCGCGCGTCTGCACTGCAGGCACTGGCAGTTGTCGTACGACCTCGGCACCGCAAAGTTCAGGCCTGGGGGCAAGATTTTCGAAACACCCGCCACAGATATCACCGACGAGGGCGCGGCAATGCTTTGCTCGCCGTACTTACAGTAGTAGGTGTGTGCGTCAAAGCTTGATCGACACACATTCTTCGGTCGCAATCGCTGAAGTCCAAACCCGCTTCCCGGAAATGACACGTACTCCTGATTTACACAAACGAAAGGATACCTATTAAAAAATTACGGAGATTGAGCGAAACCATCACTGAACGAAATCCATAACGTTTTGACACACCTACGAAGTACGGCGAGCAAGCCATTGCCGCGTCCGCATCGATCGGTGATTTCCGCGGCGGGTGTTTCGAAAATATTGCCCCAGGCCTGACCTTTGAGGTGCTCTAGTCGTGCATGAACTGCCAGAACCTGCGGTACACAGACGCGCGAGGGAATGCCGACAACACTGGTTAGTCTTCCATCACTGTAAGGTAGAGAAGAGACTACGTCGTATCCAACCGTACTTACCGACCTTTTGAATTAGGCAGCGCGGCAGCCGCATTGCATGGCTTTCATACACACCCTTTAGAGGGTCCTATCTGCAAACCCTTTCAAGGGTTTATCGGGGGGGGGTTCCTGTGGGGGGTTTATTGATCGAAAACCCTCCAGAGGGTCTTTCTCTGAAATCTTCTAGAGGGTTCACCATGTGTTTTTCCTCGTGAGGGTTTGGATTTTGTAATCGCCCTCTGGAGGGTGATTTCTGCCGAACCTTTTATCAATAGATGCTTGTCGGGTTTTTGTTCTCTGGAGGTGTTGTTTTTTTTTCGAAAACCCTCCAGACTCCAAAGGGTCCTTCTCTAAAATCCTCTGGGGGGTTCACCATGTGCTTCTCCGCTGGAGGGTTTGGATGTTGTGATCTCCCTCTGGAGACTCTTATCTTCAGACAGTCTCGAGGGTAATCAGTGTATTTTACTCTGGGGGTTTTATCGATCATAAACCCTCCAGAGGGTCTTTCTATGATATCTTCTAGAAGGTTCACCATGTTTTTTTCCGCTGGAGGATTTGGCGTTTGTTTATAAACACCCTCTACGAGAGGTTTATCGTTTGTTTTTTTTGCGTCCGGAGCGTTTATTTATCGAAAACCTGCTTGCAGAGGGTATTTATATGAAATCCTCTGGAGGGTTGACGGTGTGGTTTTCCGCTGGCATGGGTTGGATGTTGTAACCACCCTCTAGAGGCTCTTATCTTCAAACCCTTTGGGAGGTAATCGGTGTGTTTTCCCCTGGAGGGTTTTCGATTAGTAAACGCCACAATCCAAGACCAACTCACCTCACGAAAAATCAACGGAAAAATGGATAACAAACACGTTTTCCTAACGTTTGTTTTGTTCTAACCTAGTTTTTAAGGTTCTTGTGGGTTGGTTGGCCTTGGGTCATGTATGGCATTCGTCGATATACGTGTTGCACGCTAACATTATTACAATTTGCGGTTGATGTTCACAACATCCGTAGACCAAACGAGCGGCCGGTGGTTTCACGCAGCTTGCAAAGATGAGTAGTGATCCTCCTAAATTTATCTTATTCAAAGCATACACGTTTTCGTGCCATCTTGTTTTTTTTTTCCCAACTTTTTTTTATTTTTTATCGTGGGTTGGTTGGGCTTGGGTTTATGTATGACATTCGTCGGTATACTGTTTTACCTTTTTTTTTTCAACCTAATTTTGTCGTTGGCTGATTGGTCTTAAGTTATTAACGACATTTGTCGGTTTCAATGCTGTTGTGACATGTTTCCAACCCAACAGAGGTTGGAAATCGCAAACACCCTGCTGTTGCGCTTGACTTGCGGCTTCACGCAGGGTGCTCCTGGAGATGGGGCTGAGCGTCTCCGCTGTGGACGATGAATCTTACACTTCTCTACATCTAGCCTCCGCCGGAGGCCACACGGACGTCGTGCGCCTGCTGCTCCAGTGCGGCGCAACTCCCGACTGTTCGACGGAGAGGAGCCACCGACCGTTACATCTTGCAGCGCAATACGGCCACAGCTCCGTCGTCGGCGTGAGTGCTTGGTACCCTAAGTTTTTTATTTTTTCGAACTGATTTTTGAAATTTTCGACAAGGTGGAAAGGGAGGGAAAGGGTGAAGTAGGGGTGGAGCGGTCCTTAGTTTGGGTGTGGCGGGGGGGGGGGGGGGGGGGGGGGGGAGGTTGTTGTGCTTTGTTCTCGCCGCCACACCACGGAATGGACTCTCAACAATGCGCGCCACGTCATGTAGCACGCGCATGCAGAATGCCATGGTTCATATTTAGGATCCCTTTAGAGCAATCATTGCAAGATCCCTTCGGCACACGGCACGACCCGCTGTTCAACCATAGCTGGCATAACCCACACACACGTATGCAAGGCGGGGAAAGGGACGGGGGAAAGGGACAAAGGGGGAGTTGACAGTCCCGCTAGACGCGGGCGACCCTGACGGCGCACACACACACTACCTCGCGTCCGCCTTGCGCATTCGTACACTGCATTCTGTTGAAATCCTCGCCACCGATGGCGCCACCATCGACCCTGACGATGCGCACACACCACTCTCTCGTTCGCCTTGTGTATTCGTACACCACATTCTGTTGAAATCTACACAGGGAGAAGGCGCCACCACTTAAACTTGGTAGTCAAGAACTTGGGCTCACTTGAGATGCCCGGAAACTAACCTGTAATACACTACCCATACAACACTGAAACCTACCAAAATATGCCCCACAGAAAAATAAGAAGAACCGAGCCATAGTATATTTTCCGCCAGAAAGTGGTATGGGTCACGTCAAAAATCGGTGACGGCCGAGCTGAAAAGCCACGGTATGATATACCGCAAGGAGTTGGTGTTTAAAACCGGCACGAGGCTGAGTTGACTAATTAGGGTCGCGGATGGGGGTCAATCCAGGTGTATTTTGCTGTTCCGCACGGTGGCGCGGAATGGTTGCGGTATAGCTCTTTCTGTCGTTTGACCTTTTTCTTTCGCGTTTGTTCCTTTTTTTATTTTGCCTTTTTTTTGTTTCAACAGCGTTTGTGCTACTATTAGTAGCACTATTCGTATCCTATGGTACAGCAGCACGGGAGTGCTATATTGCAGCACTGTCTTCTCAATTCAGTTCTGCAGTACCTTTACTGGCTTGTAGTTCACACGCAGCAGTACCTCCTGCAATTCCATAATGTACGTTGTACCCTCCTCTCTCTCGCTCGCTCTCTACCACAGCTATTGCTCGAGGCGGGTGCGGCGGTGGACGTTCGTGATGACGGAAATTACACCCCTACGCACCTCGCCTGCACCTATGGCCACACAGAGACTACCAGGTTAGGGTGATGCATCAGGCCCAATGGTCGTCGTCCCCCGTCCCCTCCCCTCCTGACGGGGGGGGCGTTGTTTGTTGGCGTTGTGCGCGCGGTGGCGGTGGTGGTGGTGGTGGCGTCGGTAGTCATGGTGATGGGGAGGGGGGTAGTGGATGGGTAGGGGGTGGCGGATAGAGGGTAGTTGGTGGGTAGTGGGAAGTGCACAGCGGGCATTGAGTAGCAGGTGAAGCGTAGAGGGTATCGAGTAGTGAGCAGCGGGTAGTGCGTATTACGGGTAGCGTTTAGAGGGTAACATGTAGCGGGTGAGTAGCGGGTAGTGTGTAGCGGGTGGTAGGTAACGAGTTACGGGTAGCGGGTAAGACGGGTTGCGGGTAGAGGGTAAAGGGCAGTAGCGCTTAGCAGGTAGGGGGTAGTGGCCAGCGGCTATTGGAGTGCCGGTTGCGGTTGGCGGGTAGCGGGTAGCGGGTGCCGGGTTGCGGGGAAAGGGTAGTGGGTAGAGGGTTGTTAGTGGGTGGTGGGTAAACGGTGCAGCGTTGCGGCTACAGGGTGGAGGGTAGCACTTTGCCATTGTGTTGCTGTTGTTGGTGGTGGTGTTGGCGTTGGTGTGGGTGTGGGTGTTGGTGTTGTTTTTTTTGCTATTGTTGTTGACGCTCAGCTGAGACGCGGTTTGTTTTGGTGACATGTTTCGCGTCTGCATTGCTTCTGCTTTGCCTACAGGCTGCTGCTAGAATACGGGGCCGATGTGGAGGCGCTGGACTCCGAGGAGTGGTCCCCCTTCCACTGGGCCTGCCAGCTGGGCAACGTCTTCACCGCCCGTTTACTGATGACCAAAGGTGATGCGCTGCTGATGGTTGGGTTGGTGGTAGAGATGGTGTTGGTGCTGGTGTTTGGGTCATAGAGTGGTTTTGGTGGTGTTGGCGTTGGTGGTGATGGTGGTGTGGTGGTGGTAGTAGTGGTGGTGGTGGTGGTGGTGGTGGTGGTGGCGTTGAGTGTGATTGGTGGTAGGGGTGGTGGTGTTGACGGTTTTTTCGTGGGCGGTGTGTTTTGGCAACGGTATGAACTTGACAGTGCGGTGAGCTTTACCCCTTAAAAACCTCACGCGCGTTTTTGGAAGCTAAATACTTGGAATTTATGTACGATAATGTAAGCTTCGTTTTTAGTCATCCGCCGGAGGACGTTATTGACATCATTAGTAATAGTAAGTACATACCTGGTAAACTGTTTTTGGCCGTCGTTCTGTCTTGTGTTTTGCGTCTGGGCGTGTGTGCAGGGGCGGACCCTTCTGCTCGGACCTCCCGAGGGCACCAGGCGCTTCACCTCGCCGCCGAGAACGGGCATACGGAGACCGTGAGGATGCTGCTAGACAGCGGCGCGGACCTCAACGCAAAGGACGAGGTGGGGAGCATACGAGCATGTCAACACCGTCACACCTCAGGCAGATCATGATCTTGATTTATTAATAGATCATCTACTGTAAGTCCTGTATCTGGCGATATGAGTCACTTTTTTAAACAATTCTAAATCGCGTCAGCCGTGAGTTCGACGAATTTAGGGTCGATATTAATCTTTGCAAGCTGCGTGATACACCCGCCGCTCGTTTTTTAACAGATGTGCTGTGCAGGATCTGTATGGAGACAGTACAGATCCGACCCTTTAAACCTTTTGCTAGATCATGCATATCGTACGCCTCCCACCCGGTAACATGATCTGTAGGCCGTACCGATCTTCCCGAGAATATCTAGATCATCGTGTGGGGATCGGGGTGATCTGTCGGACGAGTGACCGCTTTTGCTACGGCAAACATGATTCCACACTAATTCCAAGCGGTTTGGCCCGAAAAGACGTGGGCTTCAGTTTTGGAGGCGTTAGCTCGTTCGGTTGATTATCAGCACAGTAGGGGTCCCCCAGTAAATGGCGGTGGTGTGCCAAGGCGATGTGGCCGCCTTATCGGGGGAAGCCCCCTTTTTTTGTTCCAGGATGTTTTATGTGTGCAATTTTCTTGGTCGTGCTATGATGAGCGGTTTTCGACCGCCTTGTATCGGGGTAGACATGTGCAATTTCCTCGGTCGTGCCATGATGAGCGTTTTTCGACCGCCTTGTATCGGGATAGACTCATGCAAAATCCTCGGTCGTGCTATGATGAGCGGTTTTCGACCGCCTTGTATCGGGGTAGACACGTGCAATTTCCTCGGTCGTGCTGTGATGAGCGGTTTTCGACCGCCTTGTATCGGGGTAAACACGTGCAATTTCCTCGGTCGTGCTATGATGAGCGGTTTTCGATCGCCTCGTATTGGGGTAGACACGTGCAATTTCCTCGGTCGTGCTGTGATGAGCGTTTTTCGACCGCCTTGTATCGGGGTAAACATGTGCAATTTCCTCGGTCGTGCTATGATGAGCGGTTTTCGACCGCCTTGTATTGGGGTAGACACGTGCAATTTCCTCGGTCGTGCTGTGATGAGCGTTTTTCGACCGCCTTGTATCGGGATAGACTCATGCAAAATTCTCGGTCGTGCTATAATGAGCGGTTTTCGACCGCCTTGTATCGGGGTGGACACGTGCAATTTCCTCGGTCGTGCTGTGATGAGCGGTTTTCGACCGCCTTGTATCGGGGTAAACATGTGCAATTTCCTCGGTCGTGCTATAATGAGCGGTTTTCGACCGCCTTGTATCGGGGTAAGCACGTGCAATTTCCTCGGTCGTGCTATGATGAGCGTTTTTCGATCGCCTCGTATCGGGATAGACACATGCAACGGCGGCAGAGGTGCGATAGCTCTTTTTTTTTGCCTTCTGAAGGTGGCCGTGGCGGCTTGATAACCTGCTCTTATGATATACCTCACCCGAAAAACTGTTTTTTGAGCGAAATGAAACTGAAAGCGCGATAGAGGTAGCGAAGACGGTTTAGACGGTTTATCAACCCAAAAATGGACGGATTTTCGTTCTATTCTGCACGATTTTCGTGGAATACCCTATTTTTTGTGGTAGGCCTTGGGATTGTCCATCCGGTACGCAGCAAGCAGTTTTTTTGTTTTTGTTTTTAACCGGATCGGTTTCTTTTTTAAGGCTCTTTTACGAGAGCTTTTTTGAGTTGGGGGACCTCAGAAAAAAGAGGGCGATCCTCGACCGTGGCCAAGATACAAGAATGCCATTCCGACGTTTTTTTTTGGGTCAAGATGCGTTAAGGAGGCCCCGTCGCGAAGAAAAATAAAATAGCCAAAAAAGGGTATACCTTATTACTTCCATCGTAGCACGCCTCAATACCGCCTTATCATTCGGACCGCCTTGTTGGGGATGGGGGGCCCCTTTCCACTTTTTTTTTTTTTTTTTTTTTTGGTCTTGTGCTCGTGTTGTTGTGGGCGCGGCGGGTGCGCTTCTCGGGTAATATGTGTACTTTGAATGTTTTGTGTGTGTGTCTTCTCTATTTGTTTTCATCTCTGTCTCTGTTTTTACTACACCACAACTGCACCGCCCACCCCACCTCCTTCGCTTCCATCCCATTCATTACCATCATTTTCAGTCCCATCCCGTGTTCTAGCCCATCCTATAGCCCGCCCACGCCCATGCTCCATCCCATAGATCCCGTCATATGCCCCATCCCGTGTCATCCCATCCTATGTCCCATCCTTTATTCAATCCCATCTCATACTTCCACCCCATATACAATCCCATCCCATATCCCGAATATCATCCCATTATCCCAGGTGCTGTATTCCCCCCTTCACTGGGCGGCCCAGTACGGACACCTGGAGGTGGCGTCTCTACTCCTCAAGAAGGGCGCCGGCGCGAGCCACAAGGCAGACTACCTCGACACGCCGCTGCACCTGGCCTGTCTGCTCGGGCATAGTGCGGTGGTGGCGCTGCTGCTGGAGAGCGGGGCTGACCCCTCCGCGTTGGATGAGGAAGGGAAGGTGGGAAGGCGTACACTTGTCTAGGGGATCGGGGTTTTTGCCGTCTATGCGACAGTGGACATGGGTATGTATTGATTGTAATGTTAACCCTGTTAGTATCCAGAAAATGCGACCAAACCTATCGAGATCGGCGGCCCTTATAAACCCCTTAGTGTGATCGCGTAGCAGCATGACTATAATGGTGTCGAGCTGCGCCTAGACACGCCGGAGGTGTTTGCAACCCCCCCGCGCCCCCCACACCCGATCCCCTCCCGCTCGCCCTCCCTCCTTCCCTCCCCCCTCATCCCTCCCCCTCCCTTTCCCTCGCCTCACTTCCCGTCTCGTCTCGGTCCCCCCCCCCTCCCTCCCCCTCCGCTTCCCGCTCGCACCCCCCCTCCCCCTTCCCCCCACTCCCACCCCCTCCCTCCTCCCCTCCCCCCTTCCCTCCCCCCTTCCTCCCCTCCTCCGGTATGGAAACGTTTGGACTTACAGCTCCCCGAAGAGGTGGTTGGAATGGCGGAAGGTTCTGAGATAACGCCATCGGAAAAGTCGGCGATAGCTGTGGCCGTGGCGGCGAGACGGAGACTGTTAGCAGCGGCTGCAGACGCTGGTAAGGCTTGTTTTCGGGGGTTTCGATCTCTTTAGAACTTCATACTCGTGTTTGGGTGTCTTATCATGTTATTGAAGTTCTTGTTTTTTTTTTTATCCTTCGGCGAATGGGAAAAAAGCTTTTAAGCTCCCCACACTTCTTCCACGTATGTTCATACATGTCGTGTGTCCGTTTCACTTTATTGTATGCGCGATCCATCGCTAGCTGGCGTATCCCTCAGTTCCCGCGGTGATTACGCCGCGATTTTTGTCCTTGTTGTGGTAAAATAAAGGGTTCATTTCCGTCGGTAGGGTTCATTTCCGTCGGTAGAATCCATAACCCGGTCGGTAAGCCGTATGACGTCAGTGTTCCACGCTTGTGACAGGTCAGATCCCGGTTGATGATCTGTAGATGATAGATATATGCCATCCAGGGCAGACAGACCCCTGATCTATATGATCTGCATGGTAAGTCATCCCGCGCTAGGTAGGGGTGCAGCAATTTCCAAGAATTTTCTGAGCTCCTAGCATGAGGTTGGAGCTCAACATAGTACCCGAAACATTACTTCGAAGGCATTCGTTCGTTCGCGCAACCCGACCCAAGAATCGATTACCAGAGGGCTAGCCGAGGGCTAGCCAATTGTAAACGGATAAAAACAGACATGACCAACATTTCCAAGAACATTTCTATGCGCTACAGGTAGTAGTCCTAAAAAACAAAACAACATTTCGTAAAATTATCATACCAACCAGAAGGTCAGAAACCTTTGCCCCAAAAACTGCAACAAGCCTCACCACCGTGGAGATTACTCTGGTATATAGATCAGGTTGCCGAATGGGAGCTGTACGATCTGTGTGATCTGGATCTGTGCTGCTGTACAGATCCTGCAGGACGTATGATTTCCTGTCGACAGACGGCCCGGGATACGGTGTAGGGGGTCCATTTTTAGGAACCTTTTTTTTGCAGTGGCTGGGGGCCGGCCGCGCGAGTGACCCCCACTGTGTGTCTGTTCCTTCTGCGTTTTTGAGCTTTTGTGATTGTTTTTTTCATTGTTTTTTTGTTTCTTGCGGCGTGAGTCCGCAATGGAATGGTCAACTTGGCTGCCTGCGCCAAGATAATCGCCTACTAATAGAATGCTTTTGTGTTGGAGATGTGGAGAGTCACGCGTGCGAGTGGTGTAAAGCCGTTAGTGAGAATGGGTGTATGGGTGTATGGTACTACCATATCGTAGCCTTGGTGAGATGTACCTGGTAGGATCTAGATGATCTATCTGTTGTGTGCGTGTTCAACGTTCGTTTTTAGCCGCCTTGGGGCCCTAGAGAGCAAACGTGCCGGCAGTGCTATTAATAGCGTGTTTGAGAGATATATACCATTTCCGCGCACAGATTGATTAGCATCACCCTGGTACAAGCTACACACTGTGGTTCTAAGGGGAGTCGCCGACCTATTTCCTTAGTGAGGACACACACCCAGTAAGTTATAGTGTGCGCGATCGGAGTATCACACGCAGCTTGGGAATATGAGTTTCGACGAAATGTTCGATCTCACGGCTGGAGTGTATTTTTTATTTTTGTGATGTGTACCAGTCCAACAATGAACATAAGCTCGGTAAAAAAAGCAGTAAAGGAGAAGAATATTATAGTTTGGGAAACCGAACAAATAACTATGTATTTTTTTGTTGTTGCGAGAGAGAGTTACGCAGGCGTTATGGTTCATATTTTGTGTCTGAAGAATTGGCATTGATAAATGTACGCTCGATAAGGATTTGAGGCCATGCGGTGCTGCTATCGTAAAACCAAGATTCGTTGATAATCGTATCTCCATGCAGATAGATCAAAGGATGGCAACATCCATTGGATGACTCGGGGATGCTCGTTTATCGTCCCATCCCTAGGATCTCGCGAGTTTCGCGATTTTTCAAAGCATTATTCTTACCGAGCTTATTTTTGTTGTCGGAATAGTACTAGCTTTGGTTGGGCAGGAGTTGGCTAGGAAAAAATGCGATAATACTGTACTGAAACCGTCGAAACGATCACAATTCGAGGGCAACCCAACCCAGCCCGGACGACAAGTCAAACGAATCTATCGGTTAGAAATGTGTTTTTCCTACGCACCATTTTTTTTCTTTTTTTTCTGGGGTAGTACGACATTCGTCGGTTTCAATACTATCAGTTCTTTCTTTTATTTCCAACCCAAAATAATTTGAAAAAAACAAACAAAAAACTGTCAACGAAGCAGCAGCCCAGCCTGCAGACGCCGGTAAAAACCTTGGCCCTGTTACTAAGGACCGTTCCTGGCGAACACAAGAAATGTCAGGAATCGCGTGACAAAAAAAAATCGCGATGTTTTCGCCGATCGTGATATTTTGTCAGAAATCCGGACTTTACATCGTTTTTTACATTTCCCTTTGATGAAAAATTATTTCGATGTCAGTATTCTTCCTGACCAAAAAAATCGTGATTTTTTTTTTTTTTTGAAAACGTGACGTTTCTGAATTTCAAAATGTCCGGGATTGGGATGTTTTTCTGTCAGGGTTCCTGTTCTTGTTTTTTTTTTTTTTTTTGGCGTTCGTTAGGAGCGACCCTGATAGTTTATTTCGTCAGGGTGTAGTCAGGGCTATCACTGCAAAAATGCCTCCACGTTAATTATTTTCAAGCAGTTTTGTATCTTGTACTATTGATAGTAACACATTTTTACCCGGCATAAGAGTATTTTACTCAAAAACAAGCTTCCCCCATCGGGACGCACGGTTCTGGCTTGTTGAAAGCCCGGTGGGGTGTCTTGAGTTGCAAAGGGGTGGAAAGCTGTTGAAAACGAAACGAAAAAAAATTGCCACCGCGGGCCCAGGCTTCGGTAGGGGCTTTTTTGGGGGGGGTCTTTTTCGCGGTGGCTCGGTGCCACTCGCACAAGTGACCCCCCTATTCCCTGTGCGGTCTCAAGCTTTCGTGCGGTTTAGTATTTTGCGATGTGAATCCGCAATGGGATGGTAAAAGCTACGCTGCACCCTAAAAAATAACGTGTTGTCATTTTTGTCCCGTGAGGTACCGCGAGTGTTGATAACCCGGTGTTGATAACCCGGTGTTGATAACCCGATGTTGATAACCCGGTGTTGATAGCTCGGTGTTGATAACCCGGTGTTGATAACCCGGTGCTGATAACCCGGTGCTGATACCCGATATTGATAACCCGCTGTTGATAACCTGATGTTGATAACCCGGTGTTGATAACCCGGTGTTTCATAACCTGGTGTTGATAACCCGATATTGATAACCCACTGTTGATGACCCGGTGGTGAATATGGGGGTAATAACACCCCCCCTACCGTAGGCTTGGTCCGTGGGAGTAGTACCACCGATCACAGCCCCAACGAGTGTATAGCTTTTGTGTATATATCGAAGATGAATCGTCTAGACTGCGGTTGTCATCCAGCAGTAGAGCTTGTAATGCTTGACACAAAATATCGAAGATGAATCGTCTAGACTGCGGTGTGTGCGGTTGTCATCCAGCAGTAGAGCTTGTAATGCTTTGACATACGAATTGGAAAACCCGTATTCCACTATACTGTAGCCTCTGATGCCGCACGGGGAGCAGCTGTTTTCGCAATCACCGACGATATCCCCCCTCCCCCTTGGTCTAACCCCCCCCCCCGCCCCCGTTCTCCCTCCTCCCCCTTTGTGGGATGGCGTCGGTTGGCAACGACGCTGTAAAACACACCTTTCACCACGTGCGCTAGACCACCATCGGTAGCTCCTTTTTGTTCCCCTGTTTTTTATGCTTTGGCGGTAACCGAGAAGGTGGTGGTCAAGTTAGAGCTTATTGTGCGGAGTGGAGGGCCTTAACTCCGCGCAGGGGGGGATGATATCACGTAGTGTGCACATACGGCAAGGCACCCACGAGGCAGTTACATAGTATCCCCGTTGCTGTCTCTGGAAGTGGCCACGCCGAAAGACAAATAGGTCCCGTCCGATGCTTGTCATCCACGTGCAAGAAAGCACGCACAAGGGTGCGAAAGTCCGCCTCACAAATGGTTCTTAGTAGGGTGTAGCTCGCCCTTCATGCGACTCGCCGAACACCTCGCGGTGCTTGGTTCACGCGATGTCTGCGTGATCAGTGAAAACTCTACGTGCTCCGTTCCGCTATAGTAGGGATGCGAGGGTCTATGGTCATACGACTAGGGCCATGCACAAGCTGAGTACACGCCCCCTCCCCCCCGCCCCCCCTCGCCCCCCTAACCCCCCCCCCCCCCCCCTTCCCCCTTCCCCTTCTTCATCCTAATCCCCCCCCCCCCCCCCCCCCCCCCCCGGCCCCTTCCCCATTCCCCCTTCCGCTATTGATTGGGCCAGCGCTGTCATCCCCTCCGGCTACCACCCGCGGTGGTGGTCGAGGCAGTGGGACCTCGAACGCGGCTTCTCTCGCGGCAACTGACGGCTTCTCTTCCGACGAGGACGACGACGAAGAAGAGGAGGAAGACCAGGAGGGGGGGGAGGGGGGGGAGGGGAGGGAGGAGGGGGACGGGGGCGTGGGTGGGAGAAGGAGAACGGGGGGGCGAAGGGGGGACGATAGCTTGCACGGAAATATTGGCGACAACGATAACGATAATGATAGCGATAGCCGAACCGACCTTATCGACAACGATAACGACATCGATAGCAATGATATCGGGAATCGTAACGATATCGATATCGATGCCGACATCGATATCGGTATCGATATCGATAATGGCAACAACAACGACGACGACAACGATGACGACGTTGGACTGCGGCTTTACCCCGACGGCAGACTGCCTCACGGCAGCGGCCACCCGGCCCCAGGTAGCGCGGTTCGTGGCCTTGTCTCCTCAGGCAGAGAAGGCGTTTGCGGTAGGGGGGGAGGGGGGGGTGCGGGCTCTCGCTTGACGTTGGCGGGGAGAGGGAGCGGCAGGGGGGGCGGACACAAGCGAGCATCGAGAGAAGATCAGGCGAGTACCCGTGCGCGTACGCGAACGATATGCGCGCGTCAAGCGTGTATAGGATGGGGACAGGGTTGGTTGAGGAGTATCGTCAGAGCGACGCGAACGCCGACGACCGTAAAGACGCCAAAATTCGACGCCAGAGTCGTGTCGGGGACGTCATGAGTTTTTTTTTGTTTTGTGCGTTGGGAAGGGATATCGGGGTTGGTATGCTGGGGTGGGGTGTTGGGACGGAGCCTGTTTTGCGTTATTTTTTTGCTTTTTTCCCCTCTTTCCTTCTTTTCGTTGTTTTTTTTTTCGGGGGGGGGGGGGCGTCGGGGGTTCGTTCCGCAAAATGTTTTTTTGGTGTGATCGCGATGGTTAGAGCCCGTCCAAAGGAGGAAAAACTTACAGAAGAAAAAAAACGGAAAAAAAAACAAAAAGCTGAATTAAAGAGTACCTGGTAGCTGAGTTTCATTGGGCAGATAGCAGAAACTATCAGTGGAAATCCCGATAAATCCGTTTTGCCTTGTCGTTTTTTTTATCCCGAAAACATTTATAATTTACGAAATAGGGTCAAAATTTACGAAATATGGGATCAAGAGCGCGAAGAGGAACAGAGTGACCGGTTCGCAGGCGCACGGTGGGTGGGGTAGTGCGTGAGGCTGCCACGGTGCGTGTCCGCCGTCGAAGCCAGCACATATGGGTAGGGTATGACCAAGGGATGTCTATGCAAGAAGCCAGAGGGTCAGGACGTGGCTGTGGCGGTATGTATTTTCGATGAGGGTGCAACTCGTCAATCCAACGGCTGCCGACAAACAACCACGACCGAAACACAAATTCTAGAGGACTCCCGGGGGAGCGGGTTGGATCTTGAGCACCGCCTCTCGGGGGTGCCTCGGGTGTGCGAGTTGGGTGTGTTCAGCTGTGTCGTTGGGTGCATTCGCCGCGAATCAGTGTGCTATGGCGGTTGGATTTATCTGTCAAGTTGCACCGTGAGTTTTAGTGTGAAAGATCAATAATTTAAACTTTTTTGTCAGACATGTTTGGATGTAGTATGGAATGATCATGCTTTTTTTTATCAAAATACGAAAGGATCTTCCTTTTTTAGTTTTTTTTTTCCCCGTAGATTTTTCCTTGTTTGGACGGGCCCTTAGCGCCCCGGAGATTTGCCGAATGGGGTTAGCGGTAACGTTTTCCTCGATTCCACTCTCCCCCATCACCCACACCCCCCCCGCCCTCCCCACCACCTCCACCCCGACCTGAATTGAACGCAGGCATCGCGGCGACCATTGTCCCACGAGCACAGCGCGGCGGTAGCGGAGTTGGCGAGGCTTCGAATCGAGCTAGACCGGGCCCGAAAATGCGTGGCATGCTTGACCCGCGAGAGAGATACCATGCTCTTCCCCTGCAAGCACCTCGTGCTGTGCAGCGCCTGCTACAGAAGGGTCGTGCAGCAGGCTGAGACCGATGCGGATGCTGATGGTGGTGATGGTGGTGGTGGTGGTGGTGGTGATGGTGGTTGGGCTAGTCGTGGTGGTGTTGGTAGTGGTAGTGGTGGTGGTGGTGGTGATGGTGGTGGTGGCGGTGGTGATGGTGGTGGTGGTGGCGGTGGTGGTAGAGGTGGGAGGTGCCCTACGTGTCGTGCTAATATTTGTGGTCATCTCAGCGGCGTTATTATCAACTGAAGGGGTAGAGGAAGGGAGGAACCGAGGAAGGGAAGGAGGGAGGGAGGGAGGGTGGGAGGGACAAACAGACGGGCGGATGACCGGAGGGGGGGGGGCAACCGGGCGGGGCGGAGAGGGATATACATGTTTTTCTTGTACAATTAGCAGGGATGGGGACGGGCGTGGGCGGCGGCGGCGGCTGGGGGGGGTTGGGTTGTTTTGGTTTTGGCCAGCCTCTGACTGTGGTTGGGAATACCTCCGCCAAGACTTGGACTCGATTGGTGTTCCTTGCCTCATCATACCTGGTCCATGTCCGGGCTGTACATACACCGGAGTGTGTGCGGTAACATATCGCGTTTAGCATCTACGGGATAGAGGAGGGGGGTGGGTCGAAGAAGGGCTGATTATACACCAGCCCCCCAAAAAAATTCAGCGATTTTCTTTGACGAACGTTTCATGGCTACTCGACACGAGGGACGATGCCATGAAAAACTTATCTGCACATATACTCTTGTTTGCAAAGGACTACTACTACTATCGAGAGATGACATCGGGGTGGCAAGAGGCACCGCATTTCAGGAGGTACGGCCGGGAGCTGGTTTCAAAAACGGCGATTTCGTTAAAGAAAAGTTGGGGGGGGGGCTACCGTAGAACGACCCCGGGGGAAGGGGGGGGGCTTTTGTTTTACAACCGGTTTGAGGTTTTGAGGATACATGGCGTTATTTCGCTAGTTGCTTGCCGACAGAGCACATTTTTTGTTTGTTTCCGCGGAGAGGGAAGAACCTACAGTAGGCAAGCGCGCAAAACCTTTCGTTTTGGTGTGTTTGCACGAGCACTCATTGCGAATCATTTTGCACTTTTTTTTTCTTGTTAACAAATTTTGTACATTTTGACGTATTATATCATGTGATGGCTAGCTAGTCTGCACCAGTTTTATTTTAACTTTTTGTTTTTGAAAAAAAAAAACGCGCAGCAATTGTTTGTCAACCTTTGTTTTTTTCCTACTTTTGTTTTTTAGATGCTCTTTTTTCAACTGTTGTTTTCAACTGCTGTGTTGCAGCTTTCGGTTTGCCCACATTTTGTACATTTTGACGTATGATAGCGTTGTACCAGTGTCGTACAGTATGAACTGCGTGTTTTGTTTTAAAGTTGTTTTTTCGGCTGTTGATTTTCAATTGTTGTTTTTCATCATCAGGTTTTCGGACATTTTGTACATTTTGACGTATGTTGTGATGGCGCTCCACCAGTGCCGCATGAACTGCGTTTTTTTCTAAAGTTGTGTTTTCGACTATTGGTTGCAACTGTTGTTTGTCGTCTTCAGATTTTCCGACATTTTGTGTACTCTGACGTATGATGGTTACCAAAGTACAAATCATTGAAGCCTGCGTTTTTTTTTAACGTTTGTTGTTCAGAAAGGAAGTGTTTTGTCGACCATTTGGTTTTTTATCTTCAATTTTTTTATTTTTTTATCGAGAAGGAGTAGGAGACGTCGCAGGTGATACGGAGTGAGTTCAGTTTTTTCTCAGAAAATTTCTAGCACGAGCACCTACCTATGGTTTCGTTGAATAATAGTGCACGTCTTCGGCATATAGGGCCAATGAAAAGGGCGAGGCCCGACCGTTCAACTTTCAGTTTTCCGTTTTTCCACGTGTTTTTCCCCCCTTCGCAACAAGGTGAGGCGGTGTTTTGTTTCCCCAACAACATACTGTGTGTGTGTGGGGGGGGGAGGGAGTAAGAAAGAGCACGGGCGCCGTGTGTCCCGCGCACTTTATACAACGGTTATTTTCAGGTTATTTTCAGGTTATTTTCAGGTCATTTTGTAAAAACCGGCGTGAACGGTATCAGGCAGCTCAATCAGCAACGAACGAACTACAGCAGTGCTTCGTATATCATAGCATGGAAGCTAGTTTTTGTGTCGTTTTGTTTTTTTCCTCGACCGATTAGGAGATAATTAAAAAAAGCCTGCGGCCGCGAGGAAAATAACCCCCCCCCTCCCCCGCGCGCGCGCCCCCCACGTCCGACTCTAAAGGGATGTGTGGTCAATGGTCAAACGGCTAAGGCAAGCAACAAATGAGTACCCCCCCCCTCCCCGCGCGCGCGCTCGCGGACACCCACGCTTCGACGCGTGCTACGATAGAGATATTAAGGTATATTAAGGTATACCTTTTTTTGACAAAAATGTTTTCTGAATAATGGAGCTTCTTAACCCGAAATCGTCGAAAGGTCAAACATTCGCTTTTTGGCAGTATTATCGTTTTTTCATCCATGCCTATGAAAATAGGCTATGAGTCTGGGTCTTATCCACATCGAGTTTTGCGCTTTTTTCCAGTGCACTTCGAAAATGGTTTGTTGGGGGAGATATAGTGATATTGGTGAGGCGCTGCAGGGGGGCAAAAAAAAACAAAACGAAACATATGGCGCACCCCTCTCTGACGCAGGCTACGGCAGAGGTAGCACGTTTTGGATATTTTCTTTTGAGTGACGGCGCTCCTTAGCCCAAAATCGTCGGGAAAAAAATAAACAGTAGGCCATTCTTTTTAATGATTTTCGCTGTGTACCTAGGCCATAAGATTCTTTATCCGGTGTATGTAGCAGTTTTATTTTGGTCTAAGTCGGTTCTTGGGAGAAGGTCTTAAGCTCCCGAAAATTGAGGAAACCCCAGAGAAAAAAGGGGGTGCACCTCGATCGTAGCACGCGTCCTCTCGCAGCGTGTTGTCTTTGCAGAGACAAACATATTGAAACTAGTAGTAGAATACCATTATTTATTTATTTTTCTTTGCTGCGGCACAAAAAGGGGTTTGAAGGCAGCCCTTTGAAACCGCGCACCCTTGGTTTTGGGGGATACAGTACGGGTGGTTCCCCAATAAGACGGCCTGAGCAAAAAAGGCGGTATCCCGAGATATAAGGAGGTAGTCGCTTGGCACGACTGAGGAATTGCACTAATAACCCGGAATGAATAAGGCGGGTTCCCCCTGTACGGCGGTCACATTGCCCTTGCACACTGCCGCCTTCCTGGGGGACCCCTATATGGTGCTGTATAGTGCTGTAAGCTTGAAATTGGAGCAGCATGATATTTCTCCGGGGTCAAAAAAGGTTTCCGGTGTGGACGCGGGGGGTGTCGGGCGGGGAGGCGGTGGCTGGAGGAGGGGTGGGGGTGGGGGACGCGGGCTGCCTACCTGCCTGGCTGCCGCGTTGCCACGTCTATTTTGCCATTTTTCGACCGGCTAAAGACGACATATGTCTGCAGCGGGGGGGAACCTCCCCCCCCCCCCCCCCCGTGCTTGGCCTTATGCCCTTTGAAATCGCACCCACCTTTTAGGAGATAAACTACTTGAAGTTAGAGTATAATCGTATTTTTCAGTAGAACAATGTTAAGAAGAGCCCCTCTAAAGAACCGGTCCCACGTTTTGGGGGACAAACTATTTGAAAATAGAGTAGCTTCATATTTTTCAGTAGTTAAAGGGGTTTCCGGTGTGGACGCGGTGGATGCCAGGCGGGGGAGGAGGCTAGGGGGGGGGGAGGGGGGGGGGCTTGTCCGGTCCATTTTTTTGCCTTTTTTTCGACCGACCGAAGAAGGCGGCTTGAGGCTGCGGCAAAAACGAGGAAAACAGCTGCCCATAGCCCCTTCAGAACCGCACCCACTTTTTTGGGGGGATAAACTTCTTGAAAATTAGAGTAGCGCAATATTTTTCAGTAGTACAAGGGTTATAATGACCCCTTTAGAAGACCCACGTTGTAAACTACTTGAAATTAGAGTAGCTTATTACTTTTCAGTAGTTAAAAGGGTTTCCGGTGTGGACGCGGTGGATCCTAGGCGGGGGACGAGGGGAGGGGGGGGGGGGGGATGCCTGCCTCCTTGTCCTGTCTTTTTTTTTGCTTTTTGTCGACCGACGAAAAAGCGCGACTTAATTAAGGTGGCGGCAACGAGAAAAATACCTTCCCATAACCAGGTTTTTTCACGGGTCAAGATCCGGGCGCCCGCGGGTCCGGTCAGGAGCTTTTCAAAATTCGCTGGTCTAATCGGGCCGGATCATGAGATGTGTATTCGAAATATCACGGGTCCGGTTGCCCAGCAGGTCGAATCAAGAGGGTTTCAAATATTCACGGGTCGGGTCGTGTTGGGTCGCGTCACCCTGGCCCTACCAGACACGCGAGGAGTACTCCGACCCGTTAGAAGCCCTGCCCATATTACCCCGTTGGAACCGCACCCACGTTTTCGGGGGTAAAATTATACTTGAAATCAGAGTAGCTTAATATTTTTCAGTAGTCAAATGGTGTCCGGTGTGGGCGCGGAGGGTGCCAGGCGAGGGGGGAGGGGTGCCCTGCCCTGCCCGGTCTATTTAGCTTTTTTTTCGACCGACCGAAAAAGGCGACTTAAGGCTGTGGCAACGAGGAAAATACCCCCCCCCCCCCCGCCCCCCTCCATATTCAAGAAAGTACGTACTAGGTGCCGAAGTCAGCCTCAGAGGCGGTTCTTAGTAGGATGCAGCTCAGCCTTCATGCGATCCTCCGAAAAGCTCACGGCGCTTCGCGCCTGGTGCACGCGATGTCTGTCTGGTCGGTGAAAAGCCGAAACATGCTCCGTCCCGGCATTGTATGAATGTGATGACATTATTACATCCAACGCCCCCGCTCCGTGCGCGCGCGCGTGTGTAGCCGCGAAAAGCAGAGCCGGTGTGGACGCGGGGGGGGCGGGCGGGGAAGAGGGAAGGGGGGGTTTGCCGACTCGCGTTACCGTGCCAGGGCTGTCGGTACAAGTTGAACCCCGAAGGTCATCTAGAAGAGATGGAATATGATGTTGACTACGGCGGAAGCAGAAAAACCATTTTTTTATAAGAAAATATTTCAAGGACGTCGGCCGTGAGTTCGACGAATTTCAGGTCAATACTCATCTTTGCAAGCTGCGTTGTTGGTACTTGTAATATAACATATGGGTGAGTTTTTTATTGGGAGGGGTCCTGTTTTTTTTCTTTAATATATATACCAGGTAAGACTATATGTTTTGTTTTTCTCCACTATAAGTCTAATGGTTAGCGCTATTTATTTGGTTCGGAGATACGGCTGTAGCAAGAATTTAAGAGTCAGCTAAGTAAGGGTGTTAGAGTTGCAAGATTCGGCTCTATAGCGGTGTGAAGATTCAGCTAGCAGCAGTATGGAGACTACTACTATCGTAGAGTCCCAAGAGTCCCAAGTGATGTGGTAGCTTTGACCCGCTACCGAGGGCTGCACTTTTCCGTCTTATATTTAGGGCAAGGAGAGAGCCCTCCACGTTGGGTTACCAGCGTGAAGAGATAGATCGCGTGAGGTTCAGGCGGGCAAACAAGGCCCGGCTCGACTTCAAGGAGGTTCGGTTATTATGCCGAGTTCTCCCGTTCTCGGAAAGATACTCAGATGTGATAACACTTCTGGTGTATCTTCCATGGGTACGTGTGCAACGACCATTCTACGAAATTTCCCCAAAACCTGTCCTCCACAGTACCCCCCTCTTTATGCGCTACAAATCCATCTTGTCAAGAATGAATTGTGGCGATCATTCAGTAAGAGAATGATACTTGATATGGTGGTAAAGGTACTTGGGTGGTAGTACATAGCATTGGTACGTTCGCTAAACTTACTTGTGTTAGGTGTTCGTCTCCTCACTGTTGTGTTGAGAAAACACAGGCCAGTATAAGAACTCCATACACAAGTTAGTTGGCATGTTAACAGCTTCGTTGAGATTCGGAGTTTATATGAGTGCCCTCATATTTGTTTCAATGTAAAACTAAGTGTGGCCGCACGAAGTTAACATTCCCATGGTAACTAATAGAGCATGGGCGAATTCTTTTGTTAAAAGGAACTTCTGCTACCCTCAAATTGATTTGAGGTGTGCTAGATTGTACCAATTAATATATCAGTTATACCTTGATCAATCAATGTATAATCTGGATTTGTTGTCTTCTTGAGTTGAATTTTATTCTTGTTGCTGGTGTGTTAAAAAACACAAGCCAGTTTTCTAGAATTTATCAACATCTTAAAGACGTGCGGATTAGGTTCGCGTGGACCGTACCGCTTGGGCATTGATCTGATACACCTAGAATAACTCTCATTTTATGAGTGTTTTGTGTATCTAGTATGCATGATCAATGTCAGACTACGTAGCAAACGGTGATTGTGTGGTTGATTTTGTCGTTTTTTATGGTTTGGTTTGCTAAACCAGATCCCATGAACGATCTAATCACCTACAATTTCATGACTTGTCTCCCTGTCCATATACGCCCAAACGTATGTTATTTTTTCACCGCGGTTAATCTTGTTCCCTTTTCAATATTATACCTAAATTTTGCTTTCGTGTCGCTTATATTTGCTGCTGAGCTTCCAGTATATATTTATTGATTTTGTAAAGCGCTTAACTGGGTTGTTGCTCGTTTCCTGTTTTGATCACTGTTTCGTAACCAAAAGTTACTCAACAGGATTATTGTGGGAAGCGCGATTAATCAGAGACCATTAGCGGTTCTGTATGCAACAATAAGTTCGTGACATTGTGGTACTTCGTCTGCTCGATATTCAATATCTGATTCAGGGCCATAGCCTTGCAGACGTAATCGGTACTTGGTAATTGTGGGTATTTTTGCTGCCAGGACCACGTTTGTGGCCGACTACCCTGTCAACGATATATGACTCAATTCTTGGTAGAATTTGGTCTTGATGGTCCAGTGCAGGTAAAGGGATTTGTTTTCCCAAAAAGAAATTAGCCAGCTTATCAAATTCAGGTGCTGGGGGTTTCTCCCGCTGATGGTACGGTTTAATGTGGGCAAGGTGTACTGATACTTCTCGTGTCTCGTTGGTGCGTCGTACTCGATACACTACTGGAGAAAGTTGAGAGCAGATTATATGAGGTCCTCGCCACGGTAACAGTAGTTTGGGATTTGGATCATCTGTATCCTGGAAGGGTCTGTATACCAGTGCCTTCTGTCCAGGTTTTAAAACAGGATATGGCGCAAGTTTTTTATTGTTTGCCGCCTGTTTTGTTGCACGTTCTGTTAAGTTACGACGCGCTAACTCAAATGCGATTTGTAGGTTATCTCGGGTATTTTGTGCAAACATTTCTGTACCTGCTGTACTTCCTACATGAGGAATACCGAGTATTATATCAACTGACAATCTGGCTTATCTAGCGAACATTGAAAAGAACGGTGTTTCATGCATTGTTGCACTGAAAGACGTATTGTGAGCTAGTTGAACGGATAGCAAGAGAGATGCCCAGTTATCTTGTTAATCAAACTATTCATCGCTAACATTGCATGCATTGTTGAATGTACACGTTCAGATGCAGAATTGCCCTGGGGTCGAAAGGGTGTCGTCCGGGTTTTCTAGTATCCAAGTATACTTTGTAACTGGAAAATGATTTTATTCTCAAACTCCGCCCCTTGATCTGAGTGCGAAATTTCCGGTGTACCGAAAACGCCTACGATGCGATCAATAATGGCCTTTGCAACTGTGACAGCTGATTTGTTTGGAATTGGTGTCAGTAATGTGAACCTTGTGAGGTGATCCATCATAGATAGGGCTATTTTGCATTTGACACCGGCGGCCGATACAGATTCTGATCATATTCGACTAAGTCGATAGAAATTCTTTGAAACGGTCGCTCTACCGGTAGATGGCCTGTTGGTAATTTAGGTCTGTCGTGAGCTGTTTTTCGACGTTGACATGCTTGACATTCTTGGCACCATTTATGTACGTCGCGATTCACAGTCGGCCACCAGTATTTCTGGCGAATTTTATCGTACGTAGGTCGGAATGCAAGGTGTCCTCCTGATGGAGCATGGTCGTGGTATGCATGTAATACTAATCCAATGAGGGTATTAGGTAATACTAGCTGATCACGAAACGTGCTTCTTTTGCGAAGGTGACCTGGTAAATACGACTTGAACAACAATCCGTCTTGTACTGAGTAGTATGACACAGTTGTTAGCGTCTCTTTGTCAGGTAGGTATGCATTTGAGTCAAGTATGTAGTCGATGTACTCTCCGTATTCTGCTCGTTGCGTTTCTCGTAATCTTTCTTGGTCAATCGATTCAAACAAGTTTGTCGCGCTTATAAACATTGATGAAGCATTGAATAACTCGCGATCACTTCGGACGGGTTTTAATTCATCGGGTTTATATGCGGACACTTGGTATGGTTGATAAGGAATTCCCGTTCGTAGCGCAGGATCTTCGGGGACGTTTCGGCAAATCGGTGCTAATTTTGGCTCAGTTATTTCTTCTTGTTGTTCAAAAGAAAATAACCGTGATAATGTATCAGGAACGACGTGTAATTTTCCCGGTTTATGCTTGACTGTGAAATCGTATGACTGTAAAGCTATTGCCCAACGTGTCAACATGTTTGATGTATTTGGCATCGAGTACAAGTATCTTAGTGCTGCATGATCAGTTACACAAACAAAGTGTTTCCCCATAAATAAGGACGCCAGTGTTGTATGGCTAACACTACTGCGTAGCATTCTTTGAGTGTGGCTGAATAATGACGTTGACTATTGTTGAATCGTTGGCTGTAGTAAGCGATTATTTTTAAATCGTCACCGTCCTGCTGAGCTAGGAATGCTCCTGCTCCTGCATTACTGGCATCGACATGTATTACAAAGCTTTTAGAAAAATCTGGAAAGTGCAAGACAGGTGCTTCAGTGAGTAATTGTTTTACTCGTGCAAATGCCCGGTCCTGTTCCGGACCCCAACGTTTACTAACTTCTTTAGTCGCTTCTTTCTTCGTTAAAGCTACCAAAGGAGCTATTGTTGTTGCTAAATTGGGAATAAACTTTCTTACGAACTTTACCATGCCTAACACTGATCTCAATTGCAAGATATTAGTGGGTTTTGGTAAATCAATTATAGCTTTGATGCGGTCATCACCAATTCGAATACCATCTAATGGTAGTATATGACCTAAGTATTTGACTTCTTTGGGTCCGAATTGACCTTTGGATGGTTTGAGGGTGAGACCTGCTGCTTGTATCGCTTTGAAAGTGTTTTTCAAGAGAGTTAGGTGACCTTCCCATGTTGAAGAACAACACATGCAGTCATCCATATATACTAGAAGACCACTTTTCGGTCCAGAATGTGAAAAGGCTAGTGACATCATTCTTGAGAACAGGAAGGGGGCGTTTTCAATCCCAAAAGGGAGTCCTTTGAATACCCATTTACCGTTCTGTGTCACAAAAGCGGTTTTATCTTGTTCAGATTCTGGTACTGGAATTTGGTGGTAGGCACTTTGTACATCACAAACGGTAATAAATTTAGCACCTGCTACTGTATCAATGCGTGCTTCCATGTCCGGCATAGGCCAAGATTTCCGAATTAAGCTCTTGTTAATTGTAGATCGATAGTCTACACAAAATCGTGGAGAACCATCTGATTTAGCTACAATGGTAACTGCTGAGCCCCACGGACTCAGTCTTTGTTCAATTATTCCATCTTTTTTCATTTGATTCACGCATTTGTCTTTGACTTCGTGTACACGTGGATTTGCTCGGTAAGGGTTTCTATCGACTGGTGGTGTACCAGGTTTCAAAGGAAAATCTGCTTCCATAATAGTGCACTTCCCTAATCACTAGAAGATAACGAGAAAATCGAACGATACTTTGCGCTTAAGTCAAGTATTTGTGAACATTGGTCTGATGAACGTTGTTGATGTAAAAGCTTTCTTCAAAGCACCTCGGAGTTCCTCTGGACACCAATGATTGTTGTTCACTTTGAAGTGTGCTGACATTCAATTCAGGTACAGCTTTAACCTTCGGGCTTTGCCCGCGTGAGTTCGAATCTCATCGTCGACGCCAATATGGAGACTGCTACTATCGTAGAGTCCCAAGAGTCCCAAGTGATGTGGTAGCTTTGACCCGCTACCGAGGGCTGCACTTTTCCTTCTTATATTTAGGGCAAGGAGAGAGCCCTCCACGTTGGGTTACCAGCGTGGAGAAGAGATAGATCGAGTGAGGTTCGGGCGGGCAAACAAGGCCCGGCTCGACTTCAAGGAGGTTCGGTTATTATGCCGAGTTCTCCCGTTCTCGGAAAGATACTCAGATGTGATAACACTTCTGGTGTATCTTTCATGGGTACATGTGCAACGACCATTCTACGAACTTTCCCCAAAACCTGTCCTCCACAGCAGTAATAGAAAAATTTTAATATTGAGCTCGCGAGGGAGAGATTAAGATTCAGCTATCATAACGGTACGACAATACACCAACGAACGGAACGAAAACACGGGGTGCTTGCTTGTAACACAGGACAGGTAGGAGGAGCGACCAGCTAGATTTAAGATAATATCTGTTCCAAGATACAACAAGTAGAAGAGCGAAGATATACAGCTACGTAGCGGGGCGCAGGTACAATTACCGATATCATACAAGTAGTTGAGCTGCGTGCACAAAGGTGAAGAAGATCCAGCTAACGATAGGAAGAGTAAGATTCAGTTAGTGGTTGGAAGATACGGCCGTTGGAGGATTCAGGATCATCAGGCAGCGGGTCGAAGACATAATTCATGCGTCTATTGTTAATCGTAGTAATCAATTTCGGTACAATACGCAAATAAATGTATGGCTGGAGGCACGAAGGGATCCATGCAACAAGGTATGATGCATACAGCTACGTAGCTCCTTGTGGTGTGAGGGGAGATGATAGTCTACAGCCGTTGGAACATACAAGAAGATTCAGCTACGAGTAACGAACGGTAGAAAAAGTAAAACTCAACTATTGTTGTCATTGTTGTTCTCACATTAACTCGCATAATCAAGTCCGTGGTCACAGGACAGGCTCCAGTCACTCTGGAGCTGAGGAATACCCCAGGGAACAAACACAAACAAACCAAAGGTGGTACACGCATGTATCACAGCTGACGCAATTCATGCCTCCACCAAAAACATATAAAAGTGAAATCGTCAGCCCACGATGTGCCAGGTCCATACTGGTGCATACGTCTCACTACTCGCGCCTGGAACAACCGACTATACCGCTTGCCACCCAAGAAAGACTACCACATATATATTGCACGTAGTACCTATCAACCCGCATACGCACAACAGACGCGAGTCTACATTGGAGAAAAGAAACAAAGAAAAGAAAAGAAGATAAGAGAAGGAAAGAAAAGACAAGGAAGCAAAAAAAACGAAAAAGGAAACGAAAGAAGAGAAAAGACAAGAAAAGCAGGAACAGACAACACAAGAGGAAGCAAGGAAAGGAAAAGAAAAAAAAAACGTCATACTAGCAGACCCTAAGATCATTGAGGCATCATCAATGGCACCAGGGAGAGAACGCAACGTGGCGAAGTCAGGGCGGTCTTACGCTATCTTGTGACGGCCATTGAAAGGCCCACAAATTTCAAGACGATGACGGCCAGACCCAGACTTCAGTCTCTTGGGCATGACGCCCCCCCTTCCCCTCCCCCCCTCTTCCCCCCTCCCCCCCCCCCCCCTCCCCCCCCGCCCTCTCCCCCCCCCCCCCCCTCCCCCCGCCCCCTCCACCCCCTCCCCCCTCCCCCCCCTTCCCCCCCCCCCCTTCCCCCCGGCCGCTTAGAGATGCCGACGGTGGATGGCGCTGCCGCAGCTTTTGCGCGTCGCTCTGCAGCTTTGCGTCTCTCCTTTTCATGTCAATTCCGCATCAACAACTCGGCTCCCTCCTCTACTCGTCGAAACCATCTGCCGGCCTTCTGAGCAGCCTTTCGCCACCCTTCGAATTTCATTCCAAAGACCGACATATCCTCCTTGAGATGAGTCATCCAGTCCTTCTCTTGCCCCTCTGAGTAGCCCTTACCCCCAACAAGCTCCCCAAACATCACCCTCTAGCCTTTACCCCCAACAAGCTCCCCAAACATCACCCTCTGTGGCAGACGCTCCTCCCCCATACGTGCTACGAATCCCGCAAACAATATCCTCCGTTGGCGCACTATCGCCTCTATGTTCTCGGAAGCTGTCTTAGCAAGCGCGTCGGCGTACATTAGGGTGTGGTCGTCGTGCTTCCGTTTCCGCCATCCGAGGCATCGGAGGAGCATGGAGTAGTGAATCCGTCGTAGCCTGCCATAGTCAGGCTTGTTCGGGCTCCACGTCATGCAACCGTAAAGCAGTGTCTCGACCACCTCAGCTTTCAGCAACCGCGCCTTCAACCGTAAGCGCACACCCGGGCGATCATAGAGTTCCATCTTGTACCGCTGGAAGCACGCATAGGCCCTTTGAAGACGCCGCGTTATTTCAATGCTAAGGTCTCTGTCTGCGGTGATAGCCCCGCCCAAGTACACAAACTCGATAGTTTGTTTGTATACCTGGCCGGCTGCATTGATTGTGAAGGACACCTTCCCCCCACCTTTGGCATATTATCTCTGTTTCTGCCTCGGAGACCGTAAGCCCGAACGACGAGCACGCAGTCACGATCACCGTCATCATCCTCTCCAGCCCTTCTGATGATCGCGATACGATGCCCGCATCGTCCGCGTACAGCATATCCCACAATCTCTGCACTTCCTCCTCCTCCTTCCCCCTCCGCCCGTCGACTTTGCCTCGCGTGAAGTGCCCTTTTTATCGCCTTTCTCCTTTCGTTGGAGCTGCACCATGTTGTCCGTGATGGCTGCATCATCAGCGAGGGAGCGTTTATCGACCACACGCTGTACCGCCGTGAAAAACATGTTGAACAGCAGTGGCGCGAGCACGCATCCTTGCCTGAGACCTTACCCCACGTCGAACTTATCCGAGCACTTTCCATCATCCAACCGCACGCATGCTTGCATGCCGTCGTGGAATTGGCGGATGACGGCGAGCATTCTCGGTGGCACGCCAAAACGAGCAAGGACATCCCACAGAAGGGTTCGGTCGACGGAGTCATATGCTTTGGTGAGGTCGATAAACACAAGTACAAGTGGGTGTCCTTCTTCCGCACCAGTTCCTTCAGTCGTCGTACTACGAACATCAAGTCAACCGTCGAGCGTTGGCACACTGTCCTTCCGGCAGAACGTTCTCGCGTTCGCATTATAGCGGTACGAAGATCCAGTCGGTGCATCGGCACAAAAATATACAGCGAGCGGTGGAAACTTTTAGGATTCAAATATTAATATCAACGCCGCCACCGAAACATCGATGCAGCCAGCAGCGAGCGGTGTGTGTGAAGATCCACCAACAACAGCAGCAGTATCAGGCAGCCGTGCAAAGATACAGCTTTGAGGTACTTACAATGCGGTATAAATATATTATTACTGCTTGCGGTGCGAAGATCCACAGTGAGTGGGTGCAACAGCCCTGCTGAGATGATAGATACAACCACCGTCGCAGGAAGATATATATATACATATATAAAAAATATAAATCCAGCTAGATTGTGTACGTACGTAGTGCAACCGTTCGTTACTTTAGGAAGGCACACAGCCTGCAGTGCGAAGATTCAACTTTGTTATTGCAGAGATCCACTGTTGTTGTTGTTATTGTTATGACATAATGAAATTACGCACAAAAAACGAAAAAAGTATCGCCACCTTTCAGGCGAGCTCTCCAAACTTACGACTGTGTTTCATTGAGTGAGGCTGTATATAGCTGGTAAGACCAGCCGACAAAATAAACTCTAGTCGAAACGCCTGTATTAAACAAAAAGGCGGGGGTGCTTTTTAGTATAGCCGCCTTTTTTTGTTTTATAAACATCCAGGAGAGTCACCGACCTATATCTTTCATGAGGATCAAATATATAACACGCGCGAACGACCTTCCGTAAATTTTGTGCAATTACTGTGTATTAGCGCAAGATAGATGTACCACGCAGATTGCAAAGTTGAGTTTCAAGTATTCAATCGGTCGTACTCACAGCTGACGTTTTTTAATTTTATAAAATCCTGCTAATACTAACAACAACAGTTAAACAGTGGATCTCCGTATAATGATACTACTACAGCGCAGACATGCAGCTTTGAAGTACCAAAAGATAGATAGCTTGCGGTACAAAGATCCATCAAGTCAGTGGATAGAACAACAACCCCGAGATACAGCCGTAGGAAGCTTTTGAGATTCAGCGCTAACGAAAGGAACAAAATTAGGTGCAGCCATCATCATCGGCGGTGTGGAGGTACGTTACAAATAAATATAACTTCCCTCCTCCTGGTGATACATCCATCATCTATCTGTAGTCACATCCCAAAGGCTGGGGTGCAGCGGAAGTTTCTTAGCTCCTAACATGTGAGCTCAATATCTCTCTCGAAGCATATGACGACTTTTCGAAGAAAATATTCAATCGCGCAACCCGACCAGCACTAACTACTGTAATACTTGTATGCTTGAATTACTATTTTAATAGTCTCAGCAACAAGTATTATAAAAAGCTCCTCGTGTAAGTATCAGGCTAACCGGTAGTTAGTTGCTCACATGAAGAGCTCAAAACCGTCGAGGAACTTTGGAGTCACCAACAATGCACAAAGCCCCTACCAGCGTGGGATGACTCTCTTTGTACTCTTGTACCAAGATGAAGCATTTTTTGCGGTACGATTACGAACATTCGGTATAGATACAATGACCCTTAGGCTAGCATGCCACCATAGTAAGAATAATTTAGACTCAGCCAACTAAAGGGAAAAGTAAAGCCACAGGCAGGGCTGCGAGGATCATACACAGCCACAGCAGAGGTGCACAAAAAAAAACAGCTTTGACAGAGTGCCTATTATACCTGGTGGCGGTATGGTATGACGTGATGCAAAACTACACGACGAGAGAGCATCTTCGTCTTGTCGACCCCCTTTTCGGGGCTTGCTTTGTACGGTTGCACCGCCTCGCTACGTTTGTTTGCCGGCATCATTGTTCCCGTTATAAGTCAGCCTCTCAAAAGACGCGTCGCAACGTCCAATATCTTTTTGTGTGGGCTTCCAATACATAGTAGCATACCTTCCGGCTTTCTTTCTGTGTCGACGTCTCAGTTTGGCTTCTGCTTGCGTATTGCTTCGGTCAGGTGACTTCTCACCACGGACTTTTTTCTCTCTCCTGAGGCATCCCACGCTATAGGTAGAGGGGTGCAGCAGAAGTTTCTGAGCTCCTACCATATGAGGAGCTCGAAGCTCAATATCTCACCCGAAGCATGACTTCGAAGACATTCATTCGTTCGTGCAAACCGACCAACTTTTCTATGCGTTAGTACTAGTGCAAAAACTATATGTACCCGTAAAATTACAAGGTTTTTCGGCGGCTTGTTGGTTATATAGAACTACCCACTGGCCCACGTGGTCGCGAGACTACGTGGGCCAGTGGGTAGTTCTATATAACCAACAAAAGGGTCGTGAGTTTACGCCGCCACGCTAAGTGACGCGATCCCCAAGATTCGTGAAAACGTGTGCATTGTTTGTGTATGAGCTTTTGTGTTTTGTCTTGTCGATCGCATGGTTGCGGGTGTGTGTGGTGTTTTATTGCTTGTTGTGTGTTCGCTCATTTACCAGTAAAGAAGAGGCTGGTTATCACAATCAATAATCGTATGAACAGGAGCCAAGAAAACAAAACCGTCCTTCTTTGCCGTGCCCTTGGACTGCACTACTGAATTCGAACACGCTGTTCCGAGGAGCCGTTCAGCACAAAGAGAGATGGCTGTAAAGCCGTTAGGGACAGCGAGAGATGGCTGTATATTCCGAGAACCCGTCCGGCACAGAGAAAGGGAGAGAAAGAAAGACTGCACAGATACAGCGATGAATGACAGAGAGTGATTGAGTTTGAAAAATGCAGCCCTCGTCTCAGAGCCCGAGAGAAATCGACTATACTCTCTAAAACCAAGTAGTTAATGTCGCCTGGAACGGCTGATAGAGCAGCAAAATGAACTTTCGAGAAAGTCGTTAATCTAACAAAGATAAAATGTATATAAGGGTTAAACAGAGACCGCACAGATACAGGGATGAACGACAGTGATTGAGCGTGAAAAATCCAGCTCCCGTCTCAGAGCCCGAGAGAGATCGACTGTACTCTAAAACCAAATGGTCAATGTCGCCTGGAACGGCTGACAGAGCAGCAAAATGGACGTTCCGAGAAAGTCGTTAATCGATCGCCTGGAACGGCTGACAGAGCAGCAAAATGAACGTTCCGAGAAAGTCGTTAATCGAACAAAGACAAGGGTTAGAGATAGAAAGATAGACTGCGCAGATACAGAGATGAATGACAGGGAGAAAGAGAGAGAGAATGTCGTCGGGAACGGCTGACAGAGCAAAATGGACATTCCGAGAAAGTCGTTATTCGAACAAAACGAAGCTTTCAAGCTAAAAGGTAAGGTGTATAATTGATATCATACTGACCGATAGTCCACACTCGAGGAGCTAAACAGGTCAAACACAATTAGTTAATCCAACAACTGCAAACCCTACCGTGGGATGACTCTCCTCGTACTGAACGGTGTGCCCAGCTGACTTTAAGGGTACCCTGTTGTTGACACCTGCTTTTTCAGCTTTCCGGCGTATCGCACGTCTCCAGTACCACCATTTCGACGTTGTCTGTGCCACCGTTTCGGTGATGTTGTCTTTTTTCGTGTTCTCGCGAGTTGTTCTGGTAGCCACGGTTTTCCGTTCTTCTACACTTTGACCAAAGACCTTGTGCGATATAGCCTCCCATGTCCCACATTACAGCCCGTGCTTCCGTTCCTTCTCTTGTTTACTGGTTATTTCTCTTCTGCCTTTCGACCAATCAATGGTCCCAAGTCAGCCTATGATTCTTATCGTACCGGTTCTTTCTCTTTCGCCGTTCTATCGATGGCCCCACGTCAGCCTTTCAGGTTCCACGTTGTGTACCCTTTCTGACGTTGTTTAAGGCAGTTTGCCTTGCTTTCTCTCGCCTTTCGGCCAATGCCCCACGCTACAGACCGCATTTATTTGTTTTGCTCTTCACACAGCGTGACATGTTTTCCTTGTTTGCCTTTTGACTTTGTTTCCGCGTCTATATTTTTTCTTGGATCCCTTCATCTCCTTGTGCTCAGTGGCCCTTTCCTTCGTGTTTCTCAGGTCGATTGCTACTGGTAGACCGTAGGTACACACCTGACCTCGAGCTTCCGCGTTTGTGAGCTCCATCTCAGGGTTATGAAGCTTACGATCAGGTTTTAGCCTCATTATTACAAGGTGTGGGGGTATCTATAACCACCTCATTTGCGCTTGTTTCGAACAAAGCCTCATCTTCGATCCCTATCCAATTTTTGGATGTTTTGCTGACGATATCCCCTGACTGCCATGTGATCTGCGTCCATCACTATCATTCAGGGTGGGCTAATGTTATAGAGTGTTCTACGTAGATGGGTAACGTGCAGATTTCCTGTGAAACCATGTATGTCACGGTCGGGATAAAATTGGGTGATAGTAGATGTCACAGCCCCGTCAAGGTCATCATGTAGATGGTCGAGGATGCAAGTGACAGTGATGCTCCCAGTAGTGCATAGAGTACTGCACTCCTACAGAGATTCAGATACACAGTAGCTTGCTGTTATGGTACGGCATTGGAAGGCCGGTAATTTCCTCAAAAATAATTAATTGAACATTTTTGTATTGATAGGTTAGCGTTTTGTATTTGGGATAACCATGAAATGAGACGGATGAAATTTAGGCCCCTCATCCGTCAGATGTCATCGGGCCGGTGGGACTAATGAAGCTGTGCTTCTCTGGTACTTCTTCAGAGGCTAAGAAAGGGAGTAATGACCAAGGACTAGCTAAATAGGCAGACCTGCCAGGGGATACCTTGTCTCTCCACGTGCACCTCACAAATGGCGTCCGCAGGACTAAAATCACAGCCAGGGTCTGGGTACTCCGGTCGCTATTTGAAACACAGGACTGTCGGTCTTTCGTGTCCGCTCAAATTCCGCCCTACAGACACCCCCCTCAGCCCCGAGCCGTGGGGCGACCAGGGTGCCCTGTCCACTCATAACGTGGCACAGGACTGTTATTTTGTTGTATTAGCTTTTTCCTGCATTTGCAGCCAGACACTTTTCCCCATCGCGGGAATAGCCAGTGTCACCTTCCGTTCCGTGCATTTGTTGTTTTATTATCTCCCCCCCCGCCATGTCGGTGGTCCGCGGGAGGTTTTTGACATGGTTTTCCTTGTCCTATCGCCTGTGTTTCCATTCGACCCGCCTTTCTTCGCCTGCCCCCCCCCACCACGCTGACGGTACGCGGGAGGGTTTTGACGGTTTTTAGGCTTGCCATAGTGCCTTTTTTGTCTCGCCCTCCCCGCCACACCGGCGGTACGCGGCAAGCTTCTGATGGGTGCTTTGCCTTATCATAGTGCCTTCGTTTATTTTACTTATTTTTCTTCGCGTTTTTATGGCATCATAGCCAGGACGTTTAGAGGTGTGGGAGTGGGTTTTGAAGAGCCGCATCTTCGACTCATTGTGGTCTAGCTCTAGTGGAATCATGAATTTCCCTGAAATTCCAATATTTTTGCTTATTATGCGACTCATCAGGGTAGGCTAGTGATATGGTATGGAATTGGAAGGCCGGTAATTACCGCAAAAATAAGTAATTGGCCGGCTTTGTATTGATAGGTTGGCTTTTTATACTTGGGATAACCATGAAATGAGACGGATGAAAGCCCCTAATCCGTCAGATGTCATCGGGCCGGTGGGACTAATAAAAAAGCTGTGCTGCTCTACTTCGCGTCTTCATATAGAGGCTCAGAAAGTCAGTAATCATCAAGGACTATAGCTAAATAGGCAGAGCGGCAAGCGGATACTCTTGTCTCTCCACCCATGGACCTCATATTGCGATACGAAGATCCCGTGTACACAACAGCCCTGTGACACGGCTGATAGGATATTTTATGATTCAGCGAACAACCACTCACTGTCAGCAAACGGTGCAAGAAAATAGATGCAGCCAACGGTACAACAATACAGCTTACGGAATGAAGATCCAGCGGGCGCAGAGGCCCTGGGTTACAGCCAATCGTAGGAAGAAATGGGATCCAGCTGCTAATCGGTTAACTGAGATTGATCAGGCTTGTTTTCAAAAACACAAAGATGAGACCTTTAGTCGGGAAAATATGTTGACCGATTAGAAATTTGGTCGCGACCAATCGGAAAGTTGAGTTTGACCGATCGACCAATAATAGGAAAATAATTGAGTTGACCGATCGGAAAAATGAGTTGACTGGTCGGAAAAATGAGCTGGCTGATAGGAAAAATGCGTTTCTCTGTCGGAACTAGCGAATTTCTCATGAATATAGTCAGGAGGGAAACGTTGATCCCAATCGAAAAGTTGAAGTGGCCACCATTCAGAAAATCGAGGCGATTAATCGGAGAATTTGGGGTGACCGACCGTAAAAACAATTTGACCATATTGGGAACGTTGGGTGAGTTGAACAATCAGAAACTCGAGTTGATCAATCGGGAAATTGAGATGATCAGTCGGAAAATCGATATGATCAATCATCGGAAAATGGATTTGGCCGATATCGGAAAACTGACTCATGTTTCGGGGGGGGGAAAGTCGACAAAAATGGGAAAAGGAGTTGTCGAGTCGGAAAAAATTGATACCATTGGAATCAATCGGAAAATTGAGTTGACCAACCGGGAAATTGACGTGAATAATCGATCGGAAAAAGGGATAGACCGATCGGAAAAACTGACATGACCCATCGCAAAACTGATTCGGCTAGAGTTGGAAAAAGAAAATAGTTGCCTAATGGGAAAACTGAGTTGACCAATCTGGAACATGTGCTGACCATTAATAATGAGAGAAAAAAATGGTCACTCAGAAAACTAAGCTAACCGAGTTGACCAGTCGCAAAAAAGAATGCCGACCATTAAGCGGAAAAAAGTGGTTGACCAATCAGAAAATTGGATTGACCAAATCAGAAAACAGTGGCATGACCCAGTCGTAAAAACGAGTTAGCCAATCGGAAACAAATCAGTTAGTTGACCATTCAGAAAAACGAGTTATATATAGCCGATCGGAAAAATGAAAGATAACAATATTCAGAAAATTAGTTGACCGATCGGGAAAACGAGTTGAACAACGTCGAGAAAAAGAGCTGTGACCAAATCAGAAAACTGAGTCTCGACCAGTCGTAAAACCGGTGTATCTTCCGGCTGTTTATCTCCGTCGTAAATTGATGGAACTACACTCCATTCTTCATTTCTTCATCTCCATGTATTTGCGCCCGACAACCTTCTCCCTCTCTCCCGCGCAAAATAAAAAACAGACAAATATTAGACAAACAGGCAAGCGGTATTTTCACGAAAAAAAACATACGTGCATGTAAGCGAACGTGGCTGGCATTCATTTTTCGTTTTGCAACATTCGTCCAACGTGCCGCGCATGCTCTACAACAACACAGCAGCAGTAGTAGCTCGTAGTATGTAACCCGCAACGAGTGGTGTGGACAAGTAAAAAAACACGAAAAGCGAAAAAAACGAAAAAAACGAAAAAAAGTTAAACAAAAAACAGCTTTCAATTCTTGGAGTCCCAATACGCCCGTACATTCTCACGAAACTGAGCGAGTTCCACCCCCTTCCCCCCGTCCCCTTTTCCCGCCTCCACCCCTCATCTCCCGCCCTAAAACACATAAACGAAGCAAATTCCACGTAGTGCACTATTCGCCTTTTCTTAATACGGAAACACACATCATCTCAAAATATCTAAAAAACAAAAACAACGGATCGTACGAATCTAGCGAAAACAGAAAATATTTTACCTCCCTGCGTTTTGCAAGCAAAAGCAACGAGCGGCCCGCAGCGTCAATTTTCCACTTTTTGGTCCGGCGCCAATAGATGAAACATCGTACACCACAGAGACTTTACAGCAAATAATAAGTCTCGATCTGCAAACGACGCCAGGGCGTCAGGAATATCGTACATCAGATATGATAAAGATGACGACACACGCCAATTAGCTTATTTTATTTTTCAACCAATCAGAATTATCGTTTCAAAAAAACAAACAACAAAAAGCTGACCAATCGGAAAATTGAGGGCACCTCCCTCACCCCCCCCCGTACCCCTTCTCTGCACTTACTGCTGTATTATCTATATCTTGTACTTATCGACAAAATAAAACATACCACGAAAAAAACAAAAGAAAAACACATAACCCATAAAAAGTACACACCCACAACCCACAGACACATCAATATACATTTCATGCCCGCAAAATTGACCAATCAGAAAACTACGGGCACGAAATGTCTTACTCACTCGTTTCGACACAGGCTTAAACGCGGAGGCGTGAGGCAGGGCTCTCCGCGACCTTTTTCATGTTCTTCGGTAATAAAATCCACGAAAAAACAGACTAACACGCCGTGATAGGATTTCCACGGCGACAACTTTCGACCACGGAGGGGAAAAGGGAAAAAGGCTGCGAGAAAGTTGAAGGAGCCAAAAAAAAAAACTGCTTCGTCTCGAAAGGGATGCGTGGCCAATGGTCAAAAGACTGAGGCAAACAACAAATGAGTACCCCCCCCCCCCACCCCTTTTTCTCGCTATTTGAAACTCGACACGTCCCATGACATGCCATGCGCACGCACAATGGTTACCAGCTACCACCGCCAAGGGTTGCGGCTGGGGACGGCCGTAAACGAAAAGAGATGAAAAAAAAAGAAGCTGTTGCTCCTGCTCCTTGCTGTTCTTAGGGGGGGAAGCAAACCCAACCGACGAGCATCACGTACGTACGCAAAACTCTGGTACTCGTGCATACAAAACATAAAACATAAAAATCGCGGTTTCGCTCCCTTCGGGGGAACGAGAACGGTCGATCGAGTACATGATCGCCAGGGCTCAAAAAAATATATATATATATAGTTTTTCCGAAGTCCTACGCCCGTTCCACAAAATAGATGGAAACCTCCGTAAAGAACAGCTTTTTCGCGAAAAAACTTGCGTGAACATAAAAACTGACGCCGCCTACCCACACCTACTTGCCGTTCTTTCATGATTCGTGCTGATTTCATCTTACTCCCCTCCATCCTCCCCCTCCCCTCCCTCTCCCCTCATTAAAAAGCAGCACAAACAACAAGCCGGCAAGCCGGCACGCAAGCAAAGCCAGCAAAGCAAGCAAGCACTCAAACACGCAAGCAAGAAGGCAACCAAAAACAGAAAAGGACCGCGACCAATGGCAGCCCAACTTTTGCGCCCGAACGAAAACAAACACCCACACGCACACGCACGCTCCCTAACCCCCCCCCCCCCCTCCCCCCTCCCCCTCGCTCCCTCCTTCCCTCTCCCCTTACGCCCCCTCGTAAACCGTAGCGCCCGTCGCGCTCGCGCTCCGGCGCTACTATCGTGACTCCCCTGTGACTTCGCATATCATGCCTTGCATATCATGTCTGGGATGGGTGTACAACAAAAAAATACGAAAAACAGTAAAAAACAAAGTCCTCGCTTGCTGGTCCCAAAGGCCCGTTCGCGCAGTTCATTACTCCGCGTCTCCGCCGATTTTTTCCATCACATATGACATCACGCCATGGACGGTTCATTCTCAAAGTTGTGTTCCCAAATGTACGTGCACCCTGCCATACAGCAGTCCCCCCCTTTCCCTTTGCCCGCGCCCTTCTCTCTGTAAACGAGGGATACTACAAAAAAGACGCCATATAGATATCATCGATAGGAGACCGCCGTTTGACCCGTTGCCTGACCGCTCCCCTACACTAAAACTAGCATACTAAGGGAAATAGAGGCTTTGACGGGCCGAACACAACTTTTGCCTCCTATGATACTAATAGCATTTCAGGCCATTTTAGACTGCCAGGGACGCTTCCCAACAGCCCCCCCCCCCCCCCCCCCCCTTCCGCCGCGCACCATCCTCAACTCCCCGCCCTTCATGACAACGCGGTTTACTCCTGCAGGCCCCGGCAGTAGTACACGCACGTGCATTTCTTTTCGACCGAGGAACAAGGTCGATAAACGAGCCGCTGCGTACTAAAAGCGTACCAACAGCAATCGACATGCCTTAGCGAAACTATGCCCCCCCCCCCCCCCCCCCCCCCCGCTCGCCTCCCCTCTAGTCCTCTCCCCGCCCTTTTTCTGCCTGTCTGTCTCTCTACTGCAACAAATGTTGCTCAACCACAAGAAAAGCGTTTTTCTTCGGCTATACTGTGTCGCGGGTCTCCGGAAAACGAACGAATTCTTGGGCGTGCGGAACGGTTGTAAAACAAAAAAAACTGGGAGGTGAAAAAACCCGAGAGAAGAAAAATGAAATGACCCTAACGAAAACAACCAGAGAAAAAAGGATCCAAAAAATAAAATGACCTGAAAATAATGAGAAAAGGTGGAGAAGAAAAAGAGCCAGAAGATAAAGGGAAACGAAGAACCAGGAAAAAATCAATAACATAAAAATAAAGTAAACCACAGGGGGATGGGGGGGGGGGGTTGTATAAAAGGCCCTCTCGGTCTGGTCTCTGTCGTGATCTGGTGAAATCTGTTCTGTTCTGGACAGGGGGAACACATAGTTTGGTGGTTTGGCTTGGTCTAGTCCAAAATCCTTACGCCCACCACTACCACCACACCATCGGCTTCTTCCGCTGGCTTCCGCTATATAGCATGCGCTACACGGCTTCCGCCATATCGCATCCGCTACACGGCTTCGACTATATGGCATGCGCTACACAGCTTTCACTCGATGGCTTGCGCTATATAGCTTCCACTATACGGCCTCCACTATATGGCTTCCATTCTATGGCTTTCACTATACAGCTTCCGCTATACAGCTTCCGCTATACGGTGTCCGCTATATTTGCACCCACTCTATGCTTCCGTTATAAGGCTTCCGCAACATGGCTTCCACTGTGTGGCTTCCGCCATATAGCTTCCACTACATGGCTTCCGCTATATGGCTTCCGCTATACGACTTCCACTATACGGCTTCCGCTATACGGCTTCCGCCATATGGCGTCCGCTATACGGTAGAGGTTCCGCAGTATGGCCTCCGCTAGGAGCTATGGCTTCCACTATATGGCCCCGCTGTATCGTGTCCACCACGGCTTACGCCACGGCTCACTCCACAGCTTCCGCGACCAACGGGCTCTGCTCAATCGGCGCCGCCGGCGCCGCTTCCGAAGCCTCGGGCACCTCGGCCGCCAAGACGGCCGGCTCCGGCGTCGTAGTCACGTCCGCCGCGCCCCCCAATACCACCTCTTCTGGCATGACCACCTTCTCAACAACTTTCACCGAGGGCTCCTCAACAACTTCACCACCATCATCGACGGTGATATCGACCGGTGCCGCCACCTCAGCCTCGACAGCGGGCGACACCCCAACGGTAACAGCGGCCGTGTCCACTTCCGCGGAGGCAGGGGCAGCGGCGGGAGTACCGGCCGCCGTGTCATCTACCCCGCTCGGCGCCGCAACTCCCACCTCCACAACGGGCGTTTCCGCCGCCTCCACAGCCAGCGTCTCCACCGTTTCAACAGGCGCCTCCGCCACAACAGCTGGAGCCGCCTCAGCAGCGTCCGCGCCCGGTGCCACCTCTTCTTGCGCTAAAGCGGGCGCCGCCTCCTCCGCTACACCACCAGCCGCTCCTGCATCCGCCTCCACCTCCACCACAGACTCCACCCCCGCCTCAACTTCGACCGCAACGCTAGGTGCCGAAACCTCAACTTCGACCGCGTCAATCTCAACCGCAGGCGCGGCATCAACTGCAACAGGGGAGGCGGCGGGCTCCTGCGCGATCACCACAGTGGGGGCAACCTCAGCGACAGCTACGGCGGGAGCCGAAGCAGGCGCGTCCACCTCTACCACAGGCGTTTCCACCTCCACCGCAGGCGCGTCAGCTACCGCCACCTCGGCTGCTTCTACAGCAGGAGCGGCGGCGATTTCCGCGGCGGCCTCGGCGACGACAACAGGCGCTTCACCAGCCTCCACCACCGCAGCGGGAGCTTCATCGGGAGCGCTAGCCGCTTCTGTCTCCGCAGAGGGCGTCTCGACGACAACATCGCTGGCTGCTGCCTCGGCGGCTTCTACCGCAGCGGGCGCAGCCTCCTCGGCGACAACCCCAGGTGCTCCCGCCTCCACCACAGGGGAAGTCTCGGTCACAACGCTAGGCGCCTCGGCTTCCACAGCGGGAGCGTCGGCAACAACAGGTGCCGCCTCAGCTTCAGCCGGCACAACGGGAGCCTCCACGACCACGGCAGAGCTTTCCACCACAACGGCAGGCGTTTCGGTTTCCGCAGCAACCTCCTCAACGTCAACCACTTCCACGACATCAGCGTCAGCAGCAGCAACATGTTCGACATGCTTAGCCGGCGAGACGGCGGCGGCAACAGGCGTCTCGATCGCGGCAATGAGCGACTCGACGGACATAGCCGCCGCAGGCTCCGCCACCGGCGCCACCTCCGCGGCGGGCGCCTCCGGTACAACAGCCGCGGGGGCCTCAGGTTCCACAGCGACGACAGCGGGGGAGAGGGGGTCAGTCGTAACGCTACGCTCCGCTGCCTCCACCCCGGCCTCCGTGCCTGCCTCCGCTGCCACCGCAACGGGCGTCTCATCGGCAACCTCGACGCTAGCCGCCTCCTCAACAGCGGAATGAGCGTCAACTTCCGCAACCACGGCAGGAGTCTCAGCTACAGCGGTAGGCACCACCACCTCGACCTCCGCAAGGGGTGTCTCAACCGCAGCGACTGCCGCTTCGGTTTCCACAGCCGTAGGTGCTTCAGAGGCGGCGACAGGATGGTCAGCAGCAGCAGCGCTCGGCGCATCGGCCTCCGCCATGGCAGCAGGTGCCTTCACCTCGACCGCGCTAGCCTCGGCCGCGCCGACCTCCTCCACAGTTGCTGCAACCTCCACAACAGCCTCCACCGCCGCCGCGGGAGCTTCCTCAACGCCCACATCGACCGCGACATCGGAGGTCTCAACTTCCACCGCGGGCACCTCAACGACAGCCTTAGGTACCTCCTCCACCTCCTTGGCAGGTGCCGCTTCGACGGCGGTAGCGCTAGGCGCCTCCGCCCCTGCCTCCGCCCCCAATCCTACCTCCGCGGCAGGCGTTTCGACGACCGCGGGGGCAGGGGGCGCCTCGTTCTCCGTAGTAGCAGGCACTTCCACCTTTTCGGCAGCGGCAGTGGCGGTGGCGGCCTCTACCGGTTCCTCAACCCCGTCAACAGTGGGAGATAATTCAGCGGTAGTAGGAGCAGCAGGAGCAGCGCTGGGCGCCTCGACTAGAACAGCAGGAGTGTCAACCTTCACAGAAACCTTGGGTACCTCAGCCTCCACAGCGGGCGTCACCTCCGCGGCCACAGGCGTCTCGTGCACCACATCCGGCTTAGCCACCGCTATCGCCGGCGGAAGGTCGCGCGCTACGGTACCTGAAACACCGGCAGTCGCCGTAGGAGTCTTAGCAGGCGCTGCGGTAGGGAGCGCGGTGGGAGACCGGAGGGGGGCGGGGGTGCGGTGGGAGACGAAGGGGGGACAGGGGAGCAGCGGCGCCAGGCGGGCGATTGTTAGGTAACTCCCTCTGCACAGCATCACAATACTGCACAAAAAAAGTGAATCTCTTATTCCAAATAATGCGTCTCCCAAAAAGCATGTTTGGGTCGGCGCTCGCGAAGGAGATCCGCTCGTGACTGCCGTCACTAGATCGCGACTACCACTAGCAACCCGTGCGTATCATCCCTAAGGCGGATTAGATACGTGGACGTCACCAAAAAAAATTGAAAACACGCGTCGCATACGTAAAATCAGAGCTGACGTTGAAGCCAACAAGTTGGGCTGGCAAGGGAAAATCCACCACCACAGCGCCGGCTCGCATGTCCGCCGATCAGTCCCCACCAAAATACCACCACCTACCAGCAAAAGCGGTGTATGTCTTCGGTACATCGCGTGAGCATGACCAGGAGAAAGAAAAAAAGCACGAGTGTATGTACACTGCTGCTCTTAACAACTTGTTGCAAACATTCCCAGCCCCTTCCGGCCCCCTCCACCCCCAATTAGACTGGGATAACATTCGGAGGGCACGGAAACTATACATAATACAGTCATGGTCCCTCAATAGCGCGGGTACGTTGCCAGACGACAACACCCGCACTCAAGTGGGACCTCGCACTATTCCGAGGGATAGTGCGGTACTCTATTCGTTAAACATGAGATATTTACAAGCGATTTTCACCGCACTAACCAGGGGCGGCGCACTAAAAGGCTACCGCACTACCGCGGTCTCACAACTAAATAGTTTAAATTCAAGACTCACAGGGTGCCCCGGGGTCCGCTTCCGTAGCGGGCGGCGTGGCCTCAATTCTAGCCTCCATCCTCGCCACGATGGACGATACCGAGGGCAGCTTGGGCTCCAGCACCTCCACTTCCAAACTCCCGGCCGAGGGAGCCGCGGGCTCAGCCTTGGCAGGAGACGCGTGGTCGAACGCAGCGATCTTAGCCTTCACGGCAGGACCCTCGGTTATCGTCGGTGCGGCGGAAGCGGCTGGGGTGTTGGCGGCGGCGGCGGCGGCTGGGGCAGTAGCTTTGTCGGTGGACGTCGTAACAACAACAGCAGCAGGAACAGCAGTAGTGGACGGCGGGGAAGCGTCGCCCGCCTGTTGTTCCGATATCACGACGACGTGGGGAGACAGAGGAAACATGCGACAGGGCACAGAGGCACAGACGACGAGCCGCCATCGCGGCGGCGGCAGCGCGAGGGGGGGTGGGGGGGGAATAAGGATGAAAAAAAAGCCGAAGCCCAGTCCGAAGCGCTCGATGGACCAGGACGGTGGCTCACAGCCAGGGGGGGGGGGGGGGGGGGGGCTCTCTCTGTCGCTCGCTCGCTCACCTTCCTACACGCCAACAAACTCCTGCTCTACAAGTCCCCTCCTACCCCCCCTGCTCCTTGAAATTCGGTTTTGTCCTAGGAACTCCCTCCGAGATGATTACAGCGTCGGCTAGGGTACGGTTCGCCACTGTGATTGTTTTTCTGCACTCGGAAAATTTTGCCATGTTTTTCTTCCTTCCAGAATGCTTTAGACTGTCTTCGTTGCAATGAAGGACTACCTTATGGCGACAACAACAACAACAACAACAACAACAACAACAACAACAACAACCACAACCACAACCACAACCACAACCACAACTGCTGCTCCTGCCGCAGACTCAAATCAAGCTTGCTGTTATCAAAGAGAGCGCGGCACCCGTCGCTCCACACCAAAACCACACCCACCACCACAGCTCTCTACCACCACACGCAAGAAAAAAGTAACACGCACCCTGGTATAATACCAGGTACGAGTACTACACGCGCTGTCTCTACAAGGATTCCAATCGGCCGGCAATAAGTCGCCGACTATAATACTTATTCACCTCCTTTGGGACATCGGAAGAAAAACAATGTCCAAAAAAAGTGACCTTGACTATAGCATCAGCCACACGAAGTAATCCGAGCTGCTGGGGTGGGAGACATTTTCCGAACTGCGATTCTGGGAGCTGTAAGATAAGCGTGCAGCATGGCAGCACGCCGATACCAACACCGCTTGCAGGCTCTTCGCAGATTCTTCACTGAATCGCACTCGTCGCCTTTTTGGTCGGTACAAATGGGTTCCACAAGGTTGATACAATCGAATACGGTAACTACAGTAGTACTGTACGGGTCCCCCAATACCGCGGTCTGAGCAAGGCGGTATCTCGATATAAGGCGGTCAAAATCGCTTCCCACAATGGTTGACATAGATAATTACAGAACAGTCGGGGTCCCCCCATACAAGGCGGTATCCCGATATAAGGCGGTAAATGTCGCTTGGCGCGACTAGGGAATTGCACTCACGACGTGGAAAAAATAAGGCGGATTCCCCCTATAAGGCGGTCATACTGCACTGGCACACCAATGCCTTATTGGGAGGTCCCTATATCGTGCTGTACTGAAGGTGTGACAGCTAGTTGCGCTCGGTAATTTGACGAGTTCTGCGTGATTACGTCTGACTGGGGCTTTTGTGGCTCGACGCGCGGTGTACATTAAAAAAATAATTACCGCAAGTCAGTTGGTTGCCTCTGTACTTCGCCATCCATGGAGATAAAATAAACAAGAACAACGTCAGTTGGTTGGCTTCTACTCCACACAACTAAGAGCGAACGTTCTCGTCGAACTCCAGTCAATTCGAGGGTATCATACACACTCCTAGGGGTGTATATAAGCTATGCACCCCTATCCAAAGCATCATTGTATTTCATACGCACACCTTGATTCCACACCCTTCGTATGATTTTCGGGCTAGGTTTGGGGTTAGGCTTCTGGTCGGGTAGAGACCTGGTACCAGGTATATCCAGGTGTCCTACATTCTCGTGTTCATCACCATGGACGGAACTAACCCCAGCCCCAACCCTAACCCCAACCCTAACCCTACCCCATACAAAATACCGGTTGAAGTGCCGTCTAATGACGTCACTGGGGTGAAATTGACAAAAAAAAATACAATAATGTGTATCACTGGTTACGGTACGCTACTAACAATATATAAAATAGGGTTGCATGGCTTATATATACATCGCTAAGGGCGCATGTGTTTTTTCTTATACCTTGCCATTTATTGGAGACGGTGGGCGAAATTTTTTCGTACGGTTTGAATTACATCCAACCCTAGCCCCAACCCTACCTAATCAACCAATGAAAACAATGCAGGGGTAAAATCCCCTTCGTTCACAGGACGCCTCAACCTTTTTATTCAACCCTCACCCCTAACCAAATCGAACCGAATCAACCAATGTAGAAATTATCTTCTCCGTACAAAGGGTGCCTCGATCATTTTATAGCACCAGTGGCAAGCTCTGCTGGTCAATTCACGGCCCCAATAGGTACCTGGTACGCCGTACTCACCTCGACACCAGGAGCAGCGCTCGGCAACTCCGGCGGGGGGGCAGCCCCAGCCACTGTCGACGCAGCGTCATCATCATCAGCAGCCGCAGCAGCCGCTCTCGAGATCTCAACACTCCTGGCGGGGTCCTCTACCCCCGCCATCACCGCCCTCACTCCCTCGCACACAACGGCAGCCTCGCCTTGTGGTGCCGGCACAGCCTCACCACTACCAGCAGCAGCGACGGAAGGAGCAGAATCAGCAGCTGTTTCCGTGCCCTCCTCAGCCCCGTCCGCTCCCCCGTCCCCCCCTGTCAACGCCGACCCCTCCTCCGCAACTTCCTTCTCCGCCGTCCACTCCACGACAACACTCTCAACTTCGTCATCACCACCGTCACCTGGGGTAAGCCCCCCCTCCTCCACCCCCACCACCCCCGCGGCAACATCAACTATCACCGGTGTCGCAGCCGCAGCCGCAGCCGCAGCCTCAGCCGCCAACAATTCTTCCCTTGCCTCCCTCTCAGCCTCGGCCGCTTCCGCAGCTTCAATAGCAGACGCGGGGGCAGACTCATCGGCCGGCACAGACGCTGCTGCCGCCGCTACTACCGCCGCCAACCCCGCCCTCTCCGAATCCCCGTCCGCATCCCCGTCCCCCGCACTGTCCGAAGCCGCCTCCGCCCCCTCCGCGCTAATGGTTGATATGGGAGCTTTTGTAACGTCCACTTCGGAAGCGGCAGCGGAGGCGGTGGCGGAGGAGGGGCCAGTAGGCTCGGTCTTAACGGGGGTTGTTCCTAGCTCCTGGGGGACGGGGGAAACAGGGGTCGACGGGGGGTGGGGGGTAAGACGGAGAGAGGGATCGGCTGGGGGTGGCGGGTATGAGGGGTGGAAAGGGGTCGGCGGGGGTAAAAAGGGACGGAGGGGTCGGTCGGCGGGTGGGGTGGCGGGGAAATAGAGAGCTCACGAGCAAAAAAAACAAAAGGGGAGCATGGAAATTGGGGAAGGTAGCACCGAGAGGTTGGAGAGGGGTGGAGGATAGGGAGTTCATGAAAAAAAAAAGCGGAGCACGTACACCAGTGAAGGTAGTACCGAGGGGTCGGCGGGGGATGGAAGGTCATTCAAACAAAAAGAGGAGCAAGGTAAGCTTGTGAGGGTCCTGTAGTACCTAAACCTGGAATTTAGGTATCACGCTTGCCACCCGTGAGGCTGGACTCAAGACCCAAGGAGCGGTACTTTCCTGTCACTGACCTCGCCTATCGTAGGCTGTGGACTTACTGCGCCTCTTTGGGACAAAAGGCCAGCTTATGGCACTGAACGAAAGCGAGATCAACAACAACTACCACAACAGAATTCATACAGAGTACAGAGTGGACACCAACGCAGGTTGAAATACCACATGAATAATACCAGGTACTACTGTTACTACTACTTCGTGTACTTTTGGTACTTCTCCTAGTCCTACTATTAGTATAACTACTACCATTGCTACTGCTCCCACCACCCAGGCTCAAGCTCGGCGTCTTGAAAAAACAAGAATGAAAAAATAACCATTTATACTCCGCGTGAGAGTTAAGTTCAAGTAGCTTCTCGCATGCTCAAAAAGACACTGCTGGTGGTGGTGCACAAGCTACGTATAGGCTACGGAAGCTTTTCCAGTAATAATAGTTCACTATCATACTATATTAATGGTATGAAACCTGTTCGTGTCGCCACCCAACAATAGTGCGCGGCATGAGCTAATTGTTCTTACTGTTCTCATTTCAGTGCCGCCTGTACAATAATACACGCGGGTATCTATATGCTATAATGGATGTACACCAGTACTGGTAGTAATTGGTATTTAAAGTACCTTATATATGCTATAATGGATGTACACCAGTACCCGTAGTATTAAGAGTACCTTCTTTTGTACCAGTACAGTACTCCATTAATAGCGTTGCGGACCTTTTCGCGACAACGGCAGCACGGCAAAAATCGTATTTTCACGACATTCTAGGTATTCTGTCACGAGGAAAAACAAACTCATCCGTCTAAATATCACATTATAGGTATGATTACACTATCGCCCCTCGAAGACATTTTTTACCTTCGCCACTTAACAACCCCACCCACGCTTTCGGGGACATTCTACTTGAAATTAGAGTGAGATACGTTTGGCAAGGGTGAACGGGCACGTTTGGTTTCTTTGCTGGATATTTTGTCGTACGCAGGTAATTTTTTTTGGTGCTTAATTCTTCCGCCTCCGGAAGCGCTATTGTAGGCTGTAGTGTCACCACAACCTTAATAATCACTTTTTTTGGGGGGTGTTTCCATCCCATCCCATCTACCAGGTAATACATTTTTTGCGCTTTATCTCCACACGCCTCCTTTTGCGTAGCTCAAATGCAACGTCACATAGAAGGGATTCCTTCCCCGTCCTCGAGGCACATGCCTTCATATTTATCGCGGGAGGGTTCAGCTTTTCCTTTGCTCGTCGACTCGCATCGACTTGTGCCTTTACGTCATTTTCTGCACTAGAAAAGTCCCCTGGGGGGGGACTCACATCCAATCGATCTTAGCACTCAAAACGTACGATATGTTCCAATAGACCGCCGGGGACGCTAGCTAGTCCTTCGATAAGCCACTGTCAGAACAACAACAACAAGTGGTACATACAGCTAGCAAAGAACAGAGCAAAATCGCAAAACTAGCCATTAGCAAATAACACAAAAAATGACAGCTCAAACAAATCCGTGGTCACAGGTGTCATCCCTTCTCCCCCCCGGTACGTGCCTTCGTATTTACAGCGCAGAGGGTTCATCAGCATTCCCAACGCTCGCCGAAATTTCGAAGGATTTTGCTAACTCACGCTCTCGCGCTTTCCGCGAGTCAATTTTTGCACAAGAACAAAAAAAACTAGGAGTACGAGTACGCACTCCGGGGGGACTCGAACCAGTGAAATCGACCCTTAGCACCGCACTCCCAATATGGGGACAAAGCACTTCGAATTAGACTGTGAAAAAAATCAGGAGTTGGAGCTGGGTTAACAGTTGTGTACCGCAAAAGGTGGAGTTCCGTATCTGACTGACGCGTTTGAGGCTCGACGTGTGTTTTTTAGTAACAAAAAATACTACCAGGTACCGGTTAGCCAATTCACCCTCTAGAGCCCCAAATCCCTCCCTATGCCAACTTCAAGTAAAGTTGTCCTCAGGAAGGGTTTCAAGTAGTGTTAACTTGGCTACCCAACAAAGAAAAACAACTACGAGTGCCCCTCAAGGCCAGCCAACTCACAGCCCTACAATAGAGTGTTCAATAACTGCGAACGACTACCAACTGTGGGTGGGTAGGAGTTGGGTAGGAAACTATACTAAGATGATTACTGAAACCGCCCAACGTCACAATCCAAGGCCAACCTAACCCACGGAAAATCAGCGAAAAATTAGGACAGGAATCTGTTTTCCTACTAGTTTTTTTTCACGCATTGACCTATTTTTTTCGCGGGTTGCTTGGCGTTGGGTAACGACGCCCGTTCGTTTCGATACCACTTCTACATGTTATCTAACCCAACAGAGGGCGGAAATCGCAAACACACCATTATCGCACATACGAACGGATGAACGTCATCATGCGGGCATGGAAGGAACGCTTTGCCGTGTGCGCTGCTCATCTCTCGAATGTCCTCGTCAAGGGGCGTGCGAGTGCTGGACAATGCCGCTCATCTCTGGAACGGCCTCGGCAAGGAGCTTGAGAGTGCTGGGCATCGTTGGTTGGGTAGAAAAACAGTTTCAGGCTTGAAACAAGTTACATTTTTAAACAGCCCCCTTGCTTGGAACTTAAAACCGTTCCACGTTTGGACGCAATCTACTCGGTATTAAGCTGGGACGTTGTATTGTATCATTATTGCAGTACTACAATTGTGGTAAAAGTCAATCAACCGCCAACCGCTCGTAAGCCGTAAGCATAAAAAAAAACACTAAACAACCATCGACAATCACCTAATTGACAAACAATCATCACGGCATTAAACCTCTCTTGTCTACCGCCGCATTGCTACCGTAGCCGCATGATGCTATATGTAGCTGTAACTGCAACCGGTGTTGCATGTGTAAATAGTGTTTTTTGGGAGTGACATTCAAGCTGCTTATGAACAAACGAAAGCATTACACCCCACACTTTACGGTAAACATTAACAGCGCTAGCTCCTAGCGTGACAGCTACGTACGGTAGCTGGTGCCTTGTGCTCGTGCAGTCTTCTACCTCTCCCTGCTGCAACGTGCGCTCTTCCTTCTGCACACTGCTTGCTCTTTCGGCATTACCTGTCATACAACGGGCTACAACACGCTTTTGAGACCTGCACACATGCAAACTATCTCTATAAACAAGGAAGGCTATACTATAGCGAAACGTCATAATTCGATTGTCATAATCGCCATGCTTTGTGATTGACTCGCACTCACGCAGTATATTATCATGACATAATATACCCTGGTACATATATATAAAATATACCATAAATAACAATCGGGCTTTCCTTGGCTTTCTTCTACCACGGTACGTTCTGGGAATGAATGTCTATACATAATTTACATATATGCGTGATCGACGTTGAAGCTTACATGCTGCACGCACATTCAGCTGCATTGTCAACAGGCAATAAAACAAAAACATTTGACTACAGCAAAGTCATACCTGGTATTATAAAAAGAGATACTACTCGTCCGATACTGCTGCTTTGTGGAAAAACATTCCATTCATATCGGAACGACATCTACGCCATATTGTCGGCGGGGAATAATAATGAGGGTACGTTACCGCTTTTTCGACAACATGGTTGACATAGTTGAAATTATATACTATACCCTAACCCTAACCCAATGAAACGCAACAACCAACCAATGTACGGTGAAACCGCCTTCGTCTCGTACACAGTGTGCGTCAACCATGTTGTCGGAAAAGTGGTAAGCTCCACTGATAATAGTATGCATACAGTACATAATAATACTACTTAGGGTCGGTCCTAACGAAGAGACTACTACTGTTTTTCGTTTTTTCGCGAAAATTCGGGCATTTTACCGAAATCTGCGAGGGTTGAATCTTCACGAGTACCTTCACGAGTACGAGCCTCAGTTGGCTCGCAGAACTATCGTCCACCCGGCACAGAACCGTCACTACATAAACAACGCTCGCAGAAGACATCCATGTGGCTGTCCCACCGGAGTCGGCCTTACTCGTAGGCAGGTGTCGGTGCCTTGGTGAGTGAAATCCATCACCAACTCGTCGCGCTACAACGCCCAAAGTGGCAAAAGTCTCAGCTACTACCGTCAGCGAGCTCGTTCGGTCGGCCGCCTCGGTGCGGTCACTTTGTCAACTCGACGACGAGAGCTCAGAAGCTCACTGCGCCTTCTGCGATCAGCCATGACCTGCCAATGACCTTGGGAACGACCCTGTTCATTCTCGTG